>WSTW01000042.1:0-71392 GCA_019632305.1 Tulasnella sp. 403
TCAATGTCACGCAGACGACCAGAGCGGAAAGCCTTGCGGGCTCGTTCATGGATCTACAGAGCGTCAGCAGCGTCCAAGGTGGTGAACAGTGAGCAGGTGCATACCGCGGGGATCTCAGTGACCGATGTGTATTTGAGGGGAGACGCGACGGTGCTGGAGTTGGTGGAAGACATGAGGGGATACTGATGGCGATGGATGAGCCATAGTTCCTTATATAGTCAAGATCTCCGAAGTCGCCTGCTGTTCAAAGAGTGGATCGGCATGGGCAAACAGCCCGTCGGCTTCGTCAGCGGATCACGTTGTCCGTGCTTATATCCGCCTCCACACGCAGAGCTGTTCTGAGACAATATCATTGGAGATCCACTAACAAAGGTGTGGAGAATTACGGCACTATGAAATGGAATCAAGCAGACAATGTGGCCTTGTCCATTCCAAAAAAACCTAAGCGTGACCATCTAACGCGGCCAGAATTTGCCGCCTCGACTCGTCATCTTTAGTGGTTGTCTCTTGCTCCTTCTCCATCTCTGCTCGTGCGTTTTGCGCAGCCTTGTCCGGATGAAGCCACCTTTCGCCTTTCTTATTACGTCTATCCGAGTCGCAGATACCTTGGAATGGGCCGTTGACAACATCGCGAAGGGGCATGGCCGACCTGGTTTCCAAGAAAGACACCCACCATACGTGCTATGGTGGAGATTTTTCGTAAGGGCGACACCATTTGGAGTATAAATACCGGTACATACCTTGTCTTTGATGTATGCCTCTCTTTGCTCCATGCTCTGAAGTCCGTAAAGCTGTTTACCCTTGCTCCAACTTGGGGAACCATAGTCAGGCGCGTCTGCATATCGCAACAAGGGAGAGTAAAAGCTTACTCGATGTAATGGTACTGCAGTGGCTCCGTCTCATAAAGGACGAAATCGTCCCAATTCAATTCCGGCTCCATCCCATAATCACGAATGTACCCTTCGTATGAATCGAGGAGTGCGGTGTAGTGCGATCTCATATATTGGTCACAATCATCGATTTTCTGCCTTCTCTGTGCCTCTGCAACAGTACAGCAGGTTAGATAATGTCCCCCATTGCAAAGGACGATTCGGAAACGCACCAGGGACATTCGGAGAGTTATAATTGTAAAACCTTCCATTGAAATGACGAACATATGAAGGATGTTCAATAAGGCGGGTGCCACCCCGCCATTTTATCAGCGCCCATTGACGATCTTTTCGAAATCCCAACTTGAGTAGCTCCCCCATCTGCAAAACGGCTCAAACGGGTATCCACCAGTAGCTTCGAGGATAACTCACGTTTCTAAGAGCATCTGTTTCTTGCATAGACAAGTGCGGTTCACGATCTTTGCGGCTTGTCTTTGCAATCGCGGGCACGTTGCCAAGTACCAGATGTTCATGCCATCCGCCTGGAATATCATAGATACATGTTTCCTCGTTATGACCAATAAATCGAATCTAGAAGGGTATGATAGCATTAGTATCGACGAACGGAACTGATCAATGAAGACTCTAACATTCGACTGATATTGCTTAGTTAGCCCACCGTTGGTTTTGCTTATTTTGATTTCGGTGGGTTTGCCGTTTTGAAATTCACAGACGTTCTTGTCAAATTCTGACCACTTCCAGGAAATGCGTTTTTCGAGGGTACCATGATGGGTGGCGTTTTGGGAAGGATTAGTCGGAAGTGCCCTAATGAGTGTAAAGGAGAATATTAAAAGCGATAATGAGAGAAGCATCGCAGGGTAATTGGTCCAGGAGTTAGATGGGGTAAGGTGGTATTATTATTACGACGATGTCCTCACTATCTTCTATATGGACTATGAGCACACGGAGGGCGCAGCTAGTCGCTAGCTGGTACGCGACATAACGTCTGAGAGAACCGACCCAAAAAAGCTGGGCCGTTGTTACGGGTCTGCTATGCGGCGTAAGAGATTTTCCAGCGCGCGGTGCGTCGATCGGGTCGAGAGACGACGGGAGAGAGCAAGGCGACACCTTGGCGACAGCAGCTTGGCGAGGTTGCAGCCGGACCCACGCCACGATCCAGGGGGCGCGCGACGCCAGACCAAAGCTGAAGACGCAAGCATTCGGGTAGCCGCCAGCGGAGAAGGCTTTAATATAGATCGAGAGCGATGAGCAGGGAGAATTCTTAGTGAGTATGTCCCATCTTAACAGTAGGCGGTTGTATATGATGGTGCATGTTCGACTGATGACCTACAAATGCCGTTCGTCGGACGAAAGGAACCAGATAGCCAGGCGTCTATAGCTATCCACCAATGGGATAGATGCCGATGGGGGAAATCGTGTGGATTAGCATACTGGCTAGCTTGGGTGGGGACGAGCTCAACGTATTTCTGCACCATAAGCGTGTACAGAATCTTTTGGCGATTTCAGCGCTGAGCACAAGTGAGCAAAAATGCAGGTCACCCATGAATCAGTTGGGAGTTCGTATGGCTGATGACTCTATTGACCTGCACGAGGATGCTTAGCAAGATGGGGCGACATCAATACGTCCCGTCTGCCGAAGATACAGTTCCCGTTAGCGTGCTAGGTGCTCGAGAATTTGGAGGGCACTGATCAAGTGACGCAAGGTTTTGTGAGTGGGGCTTTTTTGCATTAGTAACCCGCTACCCAAGTTGTCAAGTGGTTGCGTACTGAAAGGCTCTCCTCCACAGGCGTATTGCCTTTGAGTCGACATGTGAGTAATGCAAAGGATTGATCTATCCCCAGACTATGGATGCGACGGGTCTCCACGGGTCTCCACGAGCTTGGGTCGTCTCCCAGGGGCGTATGCTGGGGTTGGTAACCCTTGGTATCCGATCCACGAGTCTCGGATGGTAGAACTCTACTCTTTGTCCCTGATACGCTGGGTGCTTACGTGGCCGTGATGACAAATATGATCTACTGAGCGTCTCTGGGTGTTTGATTTCGCTTGGGCAGTTGCTGAAACATTTTCTACTGTCTTACTTCATAGCTTTGAACTTCTTACTGGCCAACAAAGATGGTCATTTCGAGGTGGGCAGTATTTTGCAGCTGATGTAATACATCGAGCCAAGAGCGTCGAATCGAACAATCGGGCGGGCAAAAAAAAGCCCTGTCTCTCACTGCGCCGTCACACTTCACCCGGTCAACCCAACGTCCATCGCCCTCCTCCTCCTCCTCCTAGCTGAGCTCTCTACTTCAAGCCGTCGTCATTATGAGCACTATTGTCCACAAGGTTCCTATCCCGCCGCCACCACCCAAAGCAACAACGCGGCCAACCCTCTCAGCAGACGAGCAAGCGAAATACGATATCGTCCTTAAACGCTTCTCGGATCCAGCCTTTGTGATTCATGGTATTCCAGAGGCCGATGCTAAGCTTACGGAGCAAGAGCGGTTTTGGCTGGTAAGATCTCGTTCTTTTTTTCTCTAGCTTAGCACCTGAAACTTGGCTGGTTCCAGACCAGGGAATGCCTTCTCAGGTACCTCCGTGCTACCAAATGGAACGAATCTGCCGCTATCAAACGCCTAGAAGCGACCCTAGCTTGGAGGCGCGAATACGGATTTTACGACACTGTCACCACCGAATATGTCGAACCAGAAGTAGGTCGCTCTCTATTGGACTTGAATACTAAACCCTGATGCCACGACCTCCACTTTAGGGTCTGACAGGCAAGGAGATTACATGGGGTTACGACGTCGATGGCCGACCTGCTCTTTACATGTACCCGAGTCGCCAAAACACCGATGGATCTACTCCAGAAGGCCAGAAGAAGCAACTCCAATACTCCCTGTTCGTAATGGAACAGGCGTTTGATCTCATGGAGCCTGGAATTGAGAATATTTCGTTGATGATTGACTTTTCCGATCGGGGCAAGTCTCCCTCTCTCGGTACCGCGTAAGTTTCCTGATTGATTGGTACTTCCACACTGGAGTCACCTAGCTGATCTGCCGTTTTAGGCGACTGGTAAGGTCTTCTTTCGTCGGGATCTGAACTGGGCACTTGACAATATGGATCCAAACCTTTCAGATGCTCTCGTTCCTCCAGAACCACTACCCAGGTGCGATATACAGAAACCTTGAAAGCCCTTCCTGACCCTGATAATAATGTCTCACGTAGAGCGTCTTGGCCGTGCGTTGATCATTAATCTCCCATACCTTGTTACTCTTTTCTTCAAGGCCATTATGGTAAAAGCGTCTCGCCTGCGTCCTAGCTTCGATTCGTAATAACGATTGTCCTCTACAGCCATTCGTCGACCCGGTAACGCGTGAAAAGATCCGCTTCAACCCTAAGGTCGTGGATGAAGGCCTTTTCGAAGCAACCCAGGTGACTACTTCATGGGGAGGTCAAATCGAAATCCCTTATGAACATGAAATATTTTGGCCTGCTTTAAACAAACTTGCCGGAGAACGTCGTGAGCGACAGTTCCAGACGTGGAAATCCCTCGGAGGTACGGTTGGTCTCAGCGAATGGGACATCCGACAAGAGCCAATTGATGAGAAGAGTGGTGCAATCGATGCCGAAGAGAAGGCTACTGAGGGTGTCACTGAGACCCCTGCGCAACCCGTGGAGGTCGTTGCATGATTGCCTACTGTCTGCATCGTTGATGATGCCCTCGTCTCTTTCTATCTAGCTTTCCTCTCTCCTAGTTATTAGACTAGATTCCAATATGTGGCCACATTACTATTTCCCGTCCCGATATTCAACCCCCTTTGTCATGCGGGACCACGGATTAAGTATGATCCACGCGAACAATCGGCATTTCATGCACCGAGGGGACCGAGGGCTTGCAGGTAGGTTGGTAATATACAGCATACAAATACGTCACGCCGTCGAAATCGCTTTCGACATGTCATAGTCGAGTCCCATTGCTTCGAGTTTTGCCTGTCTTTCCTCCCGCCGCCGTATCCGCCGCGCTTCAGTTTTAGCCTGCTCTTCCTTTGTCCGTTCCTACGTAGATACAGAGAACAGGGTGAATATCAAATGTCAACAAATGTAATCCAAGTACACACCTTGAACCGTTGTGCACGCTCCACTCGATATCGAGGTACCAGCCTAAACTTCTTGTTGGCACCAATCCACATGTTCGGATGGACTTTCTCTTTTGGGACGATTTTACATTGCAAGAGATGTCCGACCATGAGGTAATTGTCCATTGTTTCCGAAACGATCTTGGCCACGGCGTTGTGTTCGAACTCGACGAATGCGTAGCCTTTCGAACGACCAGTCTTCGACCAGATGTATCACAATCTCATCAGTCCAGCAAATCAAGGCGATTGTTGGACCGCAAGACTTACCCGTTTGCTCCTCGAAAGCCGTAACCTTGTAACAGTCCCAAACTGCGAGAAATACTTCCTCATCTCGTCTTCATAGAACCCATGAGGGATTCTCCCCACATAGACTACCCCACGTTCGGTAGGCTGTAAAGAAAAGCCATTAATAAGGAGGCTCCAGCGAGATTCAACGGACATCCTCACAGGCTCGCGTTTGGCTGCCGCCAGTCTTCTTTTCACGGTCGCATCGTCTTTAGCATGCGGAAGTTTCTCTACTTCAATTTTGGTGTGAACATCGACACCATCAAAGACATCGTCCTCGTCTGAAGAATCGGATTCCTCGTCGTCCTCATCGTCGGAGAAGCCTTTGAGGTATACGGCGTCGTCGTCTCCCTCCTTTGACGACTCTTTCTCATCCGAGTCTTCGTCGTCACCTAGTAATTGAGCAGATTCGGCGGGGATTGGATTATCGTGGTCGGCAATCAGGACGTCGTCCATGTTCAGCTTTTCAACATCTTCCACATCCTCAAACATTTCCTTCCTGGGATCGTCTTGCCGTTTTCGAGAGTTCGTCTTCGGCTTCTTTAATATTGATTTCAAAGGAGCCTTTTCTTTTGATTTACTTGGAGAGGGTGTAGGCTCTGTCTGCGCTGGTTTTGCCGGTGAATCCACAGGCTTATCATCGTTTGGTGTGGATTTGGATTTGCGCTTCCCTTTGAGTATGGGTCTAGCAGACGTCTTTCGAGCTGCTTTGGCCGAAGATGAAGATGAAGCTTTCGGCATGGCTTTGGAGGGTGATCAAGCGCCGGGCAAATTTTACGACCGAACTTAGCAGTGACATTCAGGTGTTCCCACCCCTGTGGCGGAAGCTCACGTGCATCTAATGTCCGTGCCACCGGCCCGGATTTGTGCAATAGAAAAGAGCGTGTTAAGGTATAGTATAATACGAGTACTGCAGGTCACGCAGTGAAGCCCCTTAGAAGAAGAAAGCTCCAGCAATCAACGAGACTACTCCTAAAGCCAACCCATGGGAAACCTTCACAGCTCCGACCGCAGCATTCGCAGTGGAAGACGACGAAGCAGCTGACCCGGTGGCAGTGGCACTCTTGCTAGCAGAGCCAGTGGCAGCAGAAGAACCGGACGCAGAAGGAACAGCAAGGGTGGCTGGGTTCACGGCAGTGGTGGACGAAACGGTAACGGTCGAAGTCCCCACCTCAACGGTGAAGTAGTTGCCGGCGAGGGGATTGCCGAGGTTAGCGGATTTGAGGTAACCAGGGAAATCGATCATGGTGACGGAGCTGCCTGCGGCTGGGGTGGCTGGAGCTGCGAAGCTCTGAGGCTGAGCGAACACGAGGAGGGTGTAGCGATGGGGGCCAGAGCCGGCTACAGACAAGAAACACGTAAGAATAACGGTAAGACTGGAATATCTTTATACCACGCACAGGCAGGGCCAGGTCCGGCATACTTGATGACAGCCTCGGTCGTGTTCGTGAGGGACAAGACATCATTTTGCAACGTCCCATAGGCTTTCAAAGAACCCGTCAGCACCTCAGCAGGAATTGTAGTGGAGTAACCTCACTGAGATCATTCTGCAAGTAATGCGTGTTGACCCCATTTGGGTTCGTGGCACCGGCAACATCACCGTCGATCATGATAACCGTGTACTTGACAGTGTTGTTGAATCCGCCAGTAGCAAAGGAGGCATCAGTACCAATGATGGCAAGGGTAGGCTCGGCACCGGATGCCTCCTGTGATACTGCTTGACCAGTGGTACTTCGGTCGGGATGAGCGGTTAGATACATCACGGGTTATTTAGCCTGAAGTGACTCACATGGGACCAGTGGACGGGAAGGTAACGTTGAGAAGAGCAACGGGGTTGAAAACCGGAACAACAGACTGCCAAGAGGTTTCAGCTCACCAAATTTTCTGTCGTGAAGAAGATACTCACTGGCGTCAGAAGGGCGTTGACAAACTGTTGCTTGACGAGTGCAATATCGACAGGGTTGGCAGCTGTGAAGAATGAGGACGCATCTCAATACAAGGTTGCGATCAAGCATGAACATCAGCACTCACGAGCTGCAAACGCTGGCACAAAGGCATAGCAAGCAAGGGCGGCGTAAGCTAATTTAGAATGCATGCTTTGAGTGTTGTTGTTGGTTGTCAAGGAAGGGAAGGTGGAATGAACGTTTTTAGGCAGGCGAAGTGCTGGCGGAGTGTTGTACAAGAGCAACCGATGCCGTAGCTCCGTCTTATATCCGTGGCCGATTTCCTTGGCCTGAGACTTTCCCCTCACTTCGCATTGCGTAACGCACGCTAGCTCTAGAATCTCGGCCACCTTCTCTCGTCATTGTAGGTACGATCGCCTATGATGGATATTGGCTTCCGTGTAACCGTCGTACAAAAGGGGTGCTTGAAGAATGCGCTTGAGAGCACTCGCACCTTCCTGCTTGGAGCTCTTTCCCAACGCCGTGGATATTGTCAAGGCTATCGAATCAACTGGCGTTAAGACCGTTGACGACTTATTAGCGGTTTATGATACCCCAGAGTCTATTTATGACGGGCTCCCTCCAGCTATCAGGATATCTCTACCTGACTTTAGGGCATTCTGTGAACAGCTGGTCTTCGCGGCTGCAGCACCGGGCCAATCTGGCCTTGAGGCGTTCAAGCAAGAAGAGCTCCAAGAAAGTGGCCGTTTTGGTGGTGAGACGGGTGTGGAACAGCTCGATGCCTTGATGGGTGGCTCTTTTGGCTCGTACACCGTAACGGAATTCTCTGGGGTGGCAATGACACAATTGGTTGGTGATATATTACGGGGTGGAACAGTGCGTCTGACTCGTTTCGAAGGTCCTTTGGATCGTTCTCCGGCACCTAGCCTTGTATGGAGAGTCGTCGGCACTGTGGTTGGACACCACCGGCGAGTTCCCTGCCGAGCAAGCGTCCTCGGCTATTCATTACATAGTTGAAAAGGTGCTGTATGCCAAGTTTTTTGTGCGGGTGATCTGACAACAGCTACCAGGACTCGGAGACGGCCCTTGGGCGCCTTCAAGTATCCCATGCCTTCAACTTGACTGCTGCTCATAATGCGTTAGACGCATTGCGCACGACTCTAGATGTTAGTTGGTATGGCACTGAACACAGCTGAGACTGACGCGAGGTCTAGGCTTTGACATACGAAGAGCACGAACCGTGTCCCATCCGATTTCTGGTTGTGGCTCCGGTGAACCCACTGTTCTCGTTTAATCTGAGCGGAACCTCTTCACAAGGGCATGCTATGCTCACTACGTTCACGAGGCAATTGTCATCGTTGGCGAGAGCGTACCGAATGAGCGTCTTTGTGAGCAAGGTCACCTGCAGTTGTGCTGGATCTCATTATGCTGACCACTTGCTGAAGGTAATCAATAACCCTGTATCCTGTCAGCCTCATAACCCGTTGTCTGCCTTCTCGGCAACCATAACAAAGCCCGGATTAGGGCCTACATTCACGTATCTCTGCGACCATACGGTATGGATCGGTAATGCGGAAGACTTATTCGGCGACCAAGATGAAACCTTGATGGAGTTACAAAATGTGTCGATGGGGGGAGCTCCTCGCCAGGTGTACATTGCTGAGATCCTGCGCTCCCGGCATGTGGTAGGCACAACTTGCTGGTTGCCTCCGCAATGCGCTGATCGAGATGGTGGCTCTTAGTTAAGCAGAACTTGGCAACCGTTTATCATCGAAGGGGGAGTTGCCATATTGCCAATCCAGTTGTAGAGGTGGTACGGATCGTCGTCCAATGTTCTAGGGTGAGGTTACCACGCATGCGGAACCCAGTCCCGGCACAAGGAGGACGGCAACGAATTAAAATTCTAGCCAGGTTGATTAAGAGGTTGCTGCCTGTTTTCGTCGTTCCTTCAATAGCTCTTCCTTCTCGGCAATAAGTTCAACTTGACGTTTTTCCCAGCCGTCAACCATGTACCCGAACGCGCCGAAACCGAGCGCAGATAAGCCGTACGCCAGAGGGTCTGAGATGTGCAACATGGGAAGGGTGTTGTCTATTAGGAGCCGAGCGTTGCTTCACGATTACTGTACGCACTGCTCGTCAATGACCGTTTCTGGATGCCCAACTGGAACGCCCTAACGCCAATTCCAAACGCAGAGAATCCGAGAATGTTGTTTAGAAGAACCATGGACTAGTCTGTTGGAAAATGTGCGTGTTGTGTAATGGCAACGAGTGGCTGGAAAATCACGGGTGCTTACGGGCGGGAGGAGTAGATCGTCTGGCTTGAAATCAAACACAAGGCTGGAACAAACGAGTGCACACGAGTAGGGTCAATTACCTAATTTTTCCTATTTCACGCTTCAGAGGTCGCGTTGCTCCCTTCCCCCAACCACACGTACATTGACCTAACCCATGGCCAGCTCTCCGAAAGTAGACGCTTTGACAGACCCAGCTCAAGAAGCTAAGAACAGTGTGGATATCAAACTAGCCATTGGAAAGGATAAAAAGGCGAAGGCGGACGAACTGTTCAAGTCGGGCGATACAAAGGGAGGTACGTATCGACTGAGCATGATGGAACATATCTAGATCTTTGTCTAATGATTCACGCTATTCTCGCAGCTCTGAGGTTTTATCATGAGGTTGGCGCATGTGTCGTTGCCCACAGGTGGCGAAGCATCCGCTTATCCACGATCATTGATGTTTCCTCGCCAGGCAACACTGTACATACAAGGCTTGGATAAGAATGTCATGGGGTATGTAAGCTGTGGGTCGTTGGCCATCTATAATTGACTCATCCTCTGATTCACGAAGTGCGATCGACGGCTCTTCAACGGAGCCAGGGAAGGAAAAGAAGACCGAGGTGAGCGCCACTTGTCCTAGTCAAGGCATTCATATCTGACGCGTTTTCACCAGGCCGACCTCATCTTGGAGAAGATCTTTTCGAATGTTTGCGGTATGTCGGGGAGGGGACGTTTTACGCCACATCCGTAGTGTTAATTCCTTCGGATTGTAGCCTGCCACATAAAGAATCAGAATTGGAAACGCGCCGAAGAGTCTGCCAATCAAGTCAGTATTCCAATATGTATACCAGGCCATCGTTCCTCATCCCATTCCTACAGGTGCTAAAAAAGAACCCCGATAATAACAAGGCCAAGTTCAGAAAGGCGAAGGCGCTCGCTGGGCAAGGATACACTGAAAAAGCGATCGTAATATTGGAGGAACTACACTCAAAAGATCCTGATGGTCGTTACAGCGTCCCTCGTCGCGATATACCGAAGAATTTACTGAAACCTTTCTCTTCAACCAGATGCCGAAGTCAAGAGGGAGCTCGCCACCGTCACAGCGGCGGACAAGGCTGCGACGGCTAAGAGCATGAAGAAGTTCAAAGGTGAGTAAACCTATGTACGCTAGGTACAACGTGGAGACCTTACCCGTTGCAAAATAGGGATGTTTAGCAAGACCGATTCAAAAAGGGAGCAAGACGAAGGAGATAACGTCGAAGAGGTTGCGAATGTCCTGGAAGCGTCCAGAATTGAAGAAGTGCCCTAAGGGTTGCAGCGAATTCCGCGCTCATCTAACTTGTAGTTTTACCGTTCTTGCTATCCATAGTTACCCAGTTCTACGTTGTCTTACGACTATCATCCAACGTTCGTGTTTTGAGTGATAGCGTTTGCCCCGCGTTGTGCTCGAGTTCCCCGCGCGCGTGGAAGACGCCGCAAGCAGTCTGGACCCTTCAACGCATGTCTTAAGGACCCCCCTTCCCATCCACCCCGAATAAGACAACACATATCTTGCACATCGGACGTGCTTAAAGCTGCCAAAGTCAAGCACGTCGTAACCCGGCAAACCTAATGGCACACTGTAAGGGTTTTCCCGTAATTGCAATACAGACCAAGGATTCCTGACCACCGCCTCGTAGTGCCCAGTGCACGTCGAGGAAAAGGAAAAATTGTGAGTCAGTTACTATCTATTAGTAGAGATCGAAGGCTTATACGTGTACTCCCCGCCATGTGTTGTAGAGACCACCACGGACGGTAAGTGAAGGGCGATGCTTCTGCGCGCCGAACCCCTGGCTCTAGAAGGACGGATACCGGACGGCGCGGTTGTTGCTCATTACTACTTCCTTGGTGCAGGTGCTGTCCGAACCGCAACCACCTGATCTGTGGGGTACTCTGGAGCAATCCATCCGCGAGATCCACAACCACAATGCCAAGAACCTTTCCTTCGAAGAGAATTATCGCTATGCCTACAACATGTGCCTGCGCCGCCAAGGCGATCAGCTATATAATGGCGTCTGTGCTCTCGTCACCGAGAATCTGGATAAACTGGCAAAGGACATTATCATCCCTGCCTTCCCTACCGGGTCGACGACGGGTGGTGACAATATCCAGAAAGCCCAGGAAGGCGAACGCCTCCTGAAAGCGATACGGCATGTTTGGGACGACCACATTGGGAGTATGAACAAGCTGAGGGATCTTTTGAAGTATATGGTACGCGTCTCGACGCGCAGCTCAAGCCGTCCGTTCACGCTTCTTTATTTCAATAGGACCGCACATACATCCCCAATGCGAAGGTCCTTCCTATTTATGAAAAGGGATTGCAGCTCTTCCTTGAGCGAGTCATTCGCTCGCAGATTTACCCCATCAAGACGCACCTCTTGTCGACACTGTTGACTCAGATCCAGATCGAATGGGATGGGTATACCATTAACCGATCGGCTGTCAAGGGCTGTGTCGAGGTACTTATGGAACTGCAAGATAGAAAGGACCTTCGGGCAACGGAAACTGTCTACCAAAAAGACTTTGAACCACTTTTCCTCCGAGACAGCGAAGTTTTCTACAAAAGCGAGGGTGAACGCCTCTTGGAATCTTGTGATGCCGCGGAATACCTTAGACGGGTAAAGTGCCAGTCCATCGCTAAATCACGAGGCGATATTGACACCGATAACCGCGTTTGGCTGCATAGGTGGAGGAACGCTTCAACTCGGAACGGTCTCGGACTCAATACTATCTCTCATCTCATACGGAAGGGCCCTTAATTTCTATTCTCGAAGCCAACCTCCTGACTCCACACCTACAAGAAGTAATATCCATGCCTTCGTCTGGACTCGATGCTATGGTCGATGCGGACAAGGTGGACGACCTAGCTCGGATGTTCCGACTATTTATTACCGTTCCGACTGGGCTCCCAGTCCTGCGTAAGGCACTGAGAGAGTCCATAATGAGACGGGGAGGGGATATTAATGCCATGGACGCCAATGGTGTTCTGGAAGGGGAGGGCGAAGGAGACGGAGATGCTGATGAGGCGATGGAGGACCCCAAAGGCAAGGGAAAGAAGAGGGCAGGTCCTACCAGGGGTGCTGCGTCGCGAGCCTCGGAGTCTGCTCTTCAATGGATGCAGAGTGTCCTCGACCTCAAGGATAGGTACGAACGGCTGCTGAAAGTCTGTTTCGCCGACAATATTTTAGTGCAAACTACTATCAGCGAGGTGAGTCCTACTGGAGTAGTAACACCTCGAGGTTGATGCAACGTTTGTAGGCCTTTGAGAGTTTCATCAACAGCAACAAGAAGTCACCTGAATATGTGTCCTTGTTCATTGACGAGAACCTCCGCAAAGGACTCAAAGGGGTCAGTGCCCGTTGTGTTGTATTTCAGGACGAGCATTTACCTGTTTCACCAGAAATCCGACCAAGAAGTTGATACCGTCCTGGAAAAGACCATCACTGTCTTCCGGTTTATCAGCGAACGGGATGTCTTCGAGCGATACTACAAGTCCCACCTCGCCAAACGATTGCTGCAAGGGCGTTCTGTATCAGACGACGCCGAACGTGGGATGTTGGCGAAGCTCAAGGTTGAATGTGGTGTTCAGTTTACTCAAAAGCTGGAGGGCATGTTCAATGATCTGAAGATCTCAAGTGACCATATGATTGGGTATAGGGACCACCTGAACAAACCCCATATAGTGAGTAAAGGTCTGTATGAGGTGTGCGACGTGGGACTCATGGAGTCGCTTGCAGCAAGCACCGACGATTGACATGTCCGTGAACGTACTTACGTCAACCTTCTGGCCAATGTCACTAGCTGCGGCACCTTGTACCCTTCCTCCTGAACTGGATCAGGGATGTAAGGTGTATGAACGGTACTACCAGTCCCGGCACACGGGTCGTCGGGTAACATGGCAACCGAGTATGGGTAACGCTGACGTTCGGGTGACATTCAAGTCCAGAACGCACGACCTCAACGTCTCGACATACGCGTTGGTCATATTGCTGTTGTTTGAGAACGTCGATGAAGGGGATATCTTGACCTACGAGGTACGTCTTGCTCGTTGTTCATGCGTACGAGTACCGAAACACGGGCATGGCCGCTTTAGGAAATCAAGAACGCGACGTCAATCATGGACGGAGAGCTCCAACGGAATCTCCAATCCCTGGCCTGCGCGAGATTCAAGATTCTCAAGAAGCACCCTCCAGGGCGGGACGTCAACCCGGACGATTCGTTCTCGTTCAACAATGATTTTTCGTCGCCGATGCAAAAGATCAAGATCAGCACTGTCGCGTCCAAAGTGGAGAACGCGGACCAGCGGAAGGAGACGATGGAGCGTGTGGACGAGGAACGGAAACACCAGATCGAGGTCTGTGTTGTCCTTGTTAAGCTTGTGCTGTGTGGTTAATGCGGGTTTCGTAGGCTTGCATTGTCCGAATCATGAAGGACAGGAAGGTCCTGTCGCATAACGAGCTCATCAACGAGGTGACACGGCAATTGTCAAGCCGCTTCTTGCCATCGCCAATACAGATCAAGAAGCGGATCGAAGCCTTGATAGAGGTGAGTGGGACTCGACACCCGGAGATTGTCAGCTCAGGGGATGTTGTCAGAGGGACTACCTTGACCGCGCCGATGACAAGAAGTCATATGTATACCAGGTATACTGCCTCCCGTTGCCTGTGTTGTTAACAGTCGCTGACGTCGGACTTTGCAGGCCTAGTCTTCTGGCCACCGTTACTCGTTACGCCTGCCCATTTCTGTTCGCCCGTTTCTCATCTGTTCAGGATTCTTAAGAGACACTGTATCACAGCACATCCAAAGTACAACGAGAATGTGTAAGGATATCGTGGCGTGGCACAAAGGAGTACGCGGTGTCGAGAAGGTTGTAGACCTGATTAGGTCTAGCTGTGGGTGCGGCGCACGTCTCTGCAGAAGCTTCAAGAATGAACGCCGAAGGCTCACTATCGCCGACGGAATTACGACGAACCCCAAAACGGGAGAAGGTACAAGGATGACGGTCAGAAGTCTTATCATAAGCTTCCGACACTCCGGATCGCTAGTTCCCTGGTGATCGCGCATCGCCCTTTATCACTAGGCTTTACACTCTGGAAGGATTTGGCGATCGTGTGTCCGTCGTCCGTCCTGAAGGGGGTCCCGTCAACGAGCTGTATGTGTCAAGGGTGCGAGGGCGTACCATGTTACACGGTGGGCATTCTGGTCGAGTTTGACCTTTATGGTGGCCCAGCTGAAGCGGGCAATGGATGGGTAGCCGAAGGTCGGTTCTATCGAGGACTGGATCCATGCTTTCGTGTTTGGGTCTACGGACCCAATCACTCGAATCAGAGGATGGGTGTGACACAAACGAGGATGGGATTTACCTGACGGGTAGCCACTGCCAATTGGAGTCATCCATGGCATTGGGGGAGATCTACTGGATGCTTCTGTAACCGCCACGTCGCCTTCCTCCGGTGAAGTGGCATTCCCTGAAGGAGACCCCCTTCCCTCGGCCCACACCCAGCCTTCTATCCATGCGTCTCTCGTAACCTTCGCGGCGACACTCGCGGCGCCGACGATCTTCCATTTGGCATCCGCTTTTGCTTCGACAACGATGTTCTCTATGGATGGAAACTTTGCGGAGAGGTACCGTTGGTATGCTTCTGGCGGACCTAGAGCGTCCACGTAGAGTTCGGAGATCTCAATGCCAAGGGACTGGACGAGCGAGATGAGATGAACGGTGGCTGCCTGGGATTGGACGTTTAGGTTGATTGCCGGCCGTTGTAACATCTTAGCCGACAGGTCTTGCGGGCTATTCCCAGCAAAATACATGAGCAATTTGGCCAGGAAGGGTGTAATTGCAACACACGTTTCATGGTTGGTTCGGGGGATAGGTGGTTAGAATAACGGGACAATGGGGGGAGAGTGCTTTGTACATACCTGAGGACTCTTACTGCCCATCCTAGGTTGTCAGGATCAGAGGATAACGATTCAAGAAGAGACGACCGGGTTTCCGCAGTAAGTTGTTTCGAGTCTGACGAAATGCAGGCAGTCTATGAGTGAGTTGGGTCCAACGTAAATCGCGCGGCGTCCCTTGAGAAGGACATTTGCGGCGCAAGACGGAAAAGCAAATTCATTTGGAGGATGGCCTCAGAAACGCCCCAGAAAACGTGTTGGAAAGACAACGGAAGAGGTCGCACCATTGAACCCCATGTCGTCGAGCTTCTCCTTGTACTCTGCTGGACAGAAAGCAACGGCGTACACGAGTGGACCTAGTGCGGGGCCTCTGCCAGCTTCGTCGACTCCCATTATGTACTTGCCAGGTGCAGTAGGGCATTTTGTATGATATGTGTATGATTCCTGGAGGGGGTTGGGGTAGTCTGGAAGGGATGCAATGGCAGAGGACATGGTGGAAGTTGAACAACAAGGACGCGTCTGTCGGAGTTGGCGCGACGCGTCGTGAAAGGACCCCGAGAGTGTGTGGCTGGAAAAGCCTCTGGCACTGCGCGTGTCGGGAACGTGTTGTTTCGGGGGTACACGAGGCAGCTCTTCCCACAATGGCGTAAAATCGTGGCGTCCCCTTGTTTAGGTGACCGAAGAGTCCGTAGAGATTTCGCTGGCAACGAATGAGTAGAATACTGCGTATGGATGGGACATGTCATTTATTGACGTCTATTGCTGAGTTTGATGAGGGCGGGAGTCAAGGAGACCGATTGAGGATTGTGCGGAAAAGCGCGCGAAAAAGCGGACAAAATGCAATTGGTCAGAATTTGGAACCTGACCGACGCTCGGTTTCTTTTCTACTCATCCACAATCCCCCGACACGACACGACTCGCCCCACCAGTCCTCCTCCTCGCTTACATTCCAAATAGCATTCCTCCTCCACTACTGAACCTTACATAAATTTATCATACTGGTCATTCGTTCACATCCTCATTTTCGCACTCAGCAAGGCCGGAATGCCTCTCTCCCAACGTCGTCCTACGATCTTGAAGCTGACTCTTCCGCATCCCCCACTCTCTTGCTTACCCGTCGACTCGATGGAGGCCGACTCGGCTGCCTCTAATCCCGTCACCCCAGTCAATAACCGGCGAAATTCCTCCGGCTGGAATCGCATGAGCGTCGACTCGTGGGCCAGCTCTCTCAGCAACGACAGCGTTTCGATGGCACCAGAATTCGAATGGACAGCTGGACAGATTCAAATACTGTGCATGGTAAGTACACAATGACGGTCAATTGCTCGATCGCGCGACGCGTCGAGATCACGATTATTCAAACTTACCCATCTTCTCCCCCTTACCCCCATCGTTATTCCCGGTGCCCCTTGCTTCTCCGCGTGTGCAGACACTAGATAATCTCCCTTCCCACCTCATCACTCCATACGTCGGCTCAATCCCTCCCCAGAACATCCTCCAAAAGCTTGCCCGGGGGGTCAAAGACGCCAAAGGTCCCGTCGACTGGCCTCATTCTCTCCGAGCCACCCGCCACATGTTGTATCAGCTTGCTGCCAAACGTACACTCCCTCCTCCCATGCCCTCCAGGGCTTCGGCGAGCAACGCGCGACACGCCCCACCCGTTGACGCGACCAACTCGCCCCAGAAGGACAAGACCCCCGCCAGCAAGGTCCCCCTGTACAGGAAAAACTCGATGGATGATCTCCTCCCTGCTCCCACACCTGGCAAGGGCTTGAAGTCGACCAAGGAAAATGTTGCCATCAATAAGTGAGTGCTCTCGGTTCCAATCACCTCTCCCACCCCATCACGATCGAGACTGACACCCCCCGACGCGTCCCCCATCAGAGCTGCGACGCGTCTCCAGCAACGCACAGATCGTTTCTTTGTTTTCCACCCTTATGCTAACCCACGACCTCGCGATTCCTGCGCGCTATCATCCGGATCATCCGACTACGGCGAATTCAAGCACCCCCTCGATGGTCCCGCCACTACCTCCTTCCGTCGTTCCCTGCGTCGTTCCCCTTCTTCCACGTCCTCCCAGCTTATCACTGTCGATGAAACCACCGTCCCCGAATTTACTCAACGCCCTCACCCAGCCTCACCACCTCCCTCGGCGTTCAATCGCAAATTGCTCGCGTCTAACAATGGCCTCGCGGTCACCCACCGCACCTCCAACCCTTGCATGCCCTGTGTTGAACGCGAAGAGTCGGGTAATCGTCCCCTTTCCATGGGCCCCACCGTCTTCGCGGACCACGAACCCGCTCAGCCGACATCCCACATCATGGGCGCTGCCGCTGGTACTGGACCGGCCGCTAGCACTCATTCCCTTAAGCGTGCACCCAGCTACGGTGTCGTGGCCCGTCAGAAGAAAGACAAGGGCAAAGCCGGGGTTGTTCCCGACGATTCGGCAATGGTCTTGGATAATCCCGCTCCAAATTCCCAGGAATCCCCTGACGCGAAACGCTCCTCGTCTCCCCTCTACTCCTCCGATGAGGAAGAAAGGCGACGTGGAAAGTCGGCCAAGAGGATGAAAATGTTGGATCGCAAGCCATCGTTCCTTGGTGGCGAGTTGCCCTTCAAGGACCAGCCACAGACTATTACCGTTGAAGAGTACACCTTGTCCTCGATGTTCGCCATGCCCTCCTTGGACAGCCTCCCATCCCTGTCGAATTCGTCTAGTGTCACCCAGTTGTCCATGCGAAGCATCCAGACCATGAAGACGCAATCGACATCCAAGTCATCCAAGTCATCCAAGGAGAAAGCAAAGGCGGCAAAGGAAAAGGCCAAGACCAAACCTCTTCCACCCCTTCCCCCTCTACCCACTGCCGAAGTCACGGAGAGAGCTACATCTCTTTCTCCTCCCCGAACTTTGCGCCGTGTCGGCAACAAGCCCCTCCGCCTTGAACCAATCTTGACTTCCGGGCTAATTTCACCTCCGCCGCAACGAGCTTCAGTTTCCACCCGACCTGGCCTCAGTACCTTGGGAAGGAAGATCTCGTTTGGATCCTCGGGTGGCGAGAAATCTCTGCCAGCGCAGGCTGGTGCTCTGCTTGGTGCCCCCGTCGGACTGGACAGCCCGTTCGACGAGAAGCATCCTCAAGTGACCGTGGTCTCTAAGGGACCAGCGAGCCGTCCCAAGAAGCGAGAAGTGAAGTATCTCTTTTAATAGTGCCTGCTGACTGCCAGTCTTGCTACTACATTGCCGACGACAAATACGCTCCCGACTCCTCTCTCCGCCTGCGCCTCGCCTCTGGTATATATATTTTCACGAATCCGGCCCGTTTCGATTGTACATAAGCTTTGTTTTGTTCATGATACGTCAATTTTGACGACTTGGCCGCTCTCTTCAACCTCGACTTTGTTTTTCATTGTTCATTTTATTTCTGGTACGTCTTTCGCTTCCCAGCCTTCTACTCATCCGCTCCTTCGCCTTCCCGCTTGAAATGCCTTCTATCCGTGTACTACCTCCCCTCCTTGCATCCAGCCTTTCCTCCCCTCTTTTCATTGCTTTTCAATTTTCCTTTTCACCCTCTTGTTTCCCCCTCCCTGAGAAACACTCCCGTCTCCGGCCTGGGTGAGACCATTCTCGACACTCGCGAACCAGAAGCGATACGACCTACAGCATACCCTTCGTCACCATTGGCCCCACCATATCCCGAGCAACGGAAGCGATACCTGGAAGCGACCAAGGTCCTTGCTCAACACATGACTACCTCGCCAAATTGATTGTTATCCCCCTTGGAGCCATACCCAAACCTCACCATCAACCACCACTCGATTCCACCCTTGAAACTACCAAGTCCGCAAGGCCTTCAACCTGCATTCGTCTTGCTTCTCGAGTTCTCATCAATCTTCAATCACTCAGCCACTCAACACACTCATTAACCTGTGTCAACCACCCACGCTCGTTGCCAAATACGAATTGTTCCCAGTTCTCTTGACGTTCCTTTCTCGCTGTCTCCATCACAAGGTCGACTGATCCTTCCTTCCTGTCGTTACTCCTGGAAAAAAAGTCTCATCTCTCCTTTCTATTTGAACTCTTTCCTCTATATTCTATTGACATTCCTGTCTCTTGAACGCTGTTGAGCAGTGCCGTTTTCCTGAACTCCCCCAAACCACCTCCCCTTACCAGTACCGCCCAATTGATCTTAGTTTTCATTTCGTTAATTGTACTATCGACCTTCTCTCCCAGTATACACACGGTGCATGCCGTCGTTTTGTGGATAATTCCTATGGGAATGTGACTATTCGGTTTCGAATTAGCGAGTAAGGGAACTCGGGCCCGAGCGGGACCCTTAGTACAAGTGTGTACTTTGCAAACCACCATGTAGTCATTCAGTCATTCCACCACAATGCAAGCACAACCCGCGCAAAGCACGCCCATCGCCGTCTCCAACGAGGACGACGTCCTCACAGGCACGATTCGCGTCATTCCCGACCTCACGACCGCGCTACCAGGCGACAACAACGTACACAAATGGGCAGACAAGTCGATCCACGTCGCGCGATCCTTACATGAATGGTGGGGACGGGCACGAGCGACGATCGATACCGCCGACATTCTTCGAGTGAGATATACACCCGGATCTGGACGACGGAATATCGAACTTGTGGTATGTGATATCTTTTCGGGGAGTCCGCAGTCGGGTGGTTGACGATCGGACATGACCATGCGCGTAGGAACCGCATAAAGACTACATATGGCTTGGGTCCAAGGCTTGGAGGAGTGATAACCCACCGGAACTCGAGCAAGGGTACATTGGTGCTCGCTATACCTCATAATCATTCTGCTGACGAGGCGGTGGATCAGACCGTCAACGGTGGTGCTTGCCGGACCTCACCCAGAACAGCCAACGGGCCTCCGAAGCTCTGCCCGCCGGGAGTTCTGGGGCGAGGTGAGGTCGACGATCTGGACGATCTCGAATGAGGGGCATATAAATTCAAGGTCGAGCGACGGTATGGATCCGCCGTTCCCCTTTATCGCCATATGCTAATCATTTGGGATATGACCTAGAAAGCGAAGGTTGCGTTGCTTGTATGAATACCAAAAGCGGGAATCTCTACCTTGCTCAGTCGCTTGATGATTTGAGGGGATGGTTCCCGGGCCATCCATATTGCCGTGTGGTAAGTACCTTCCCCACTATCATTTGTACGTCGGGAATAACCTATTGATCAACCTATTTCTCCACCAGCGGTTGATTTTCGTACCCAGTAATGTCCAACCCAGTGCAGAGTAAAAGTAGCTCCCTTGAATTTGACTTGTGAATCGAGGATTGTCAAATTGCCTTCCTTATCGTTGCTCCCCATACCACGGGTATATAAGGCGCTCGGGAACAATCGGGGACCCACTTGGCGACACGGGATTCGGTGATTGGTCGAGGACATGATCGTACCACTTTGGCCAGCTCAAGCGAGGCGATAACCAACCACCCAGGGCGCCAAAACCGATCGCACGAGTACAATGCTCCAATAAATCGAGGACATTAAGGAACAGTCTTCTAGTAGTCAAAATGCATGGGGTCGGGGGAGTTGTGATCAGCGTGAAATCATGGGGGCGTTCTAACAGGCATCGCAAAAGGCCATGCGCATAATTAGGAGGTCAAAAGGTAAAGGACCGCGGGTATCGAAAGTGGTTTTTTCGGCCCTAATCACGCCGACGTGGGGTAGGAATCGAGCCTAGCAGACCGAATATTAGGGCATACGAGCCTATCGCTGAAAGACGAACTAAATTAGGATGACGAAGGATCGTTGTGTGGTGGACGACTCACATCCGCCAAGGCTCTTGAGGAAATTGAGGCTCGACCAGGAGTAAAGTGTGAACAGAAGGAGGGACCAGCCGAGTACAATAGATGCCGTCAGCGTCTATGATGACATATGACGAGTTAGCGCTTACTCCCATATATAACAGCGAGATTCCTTACGGGAACGAGACGCTGCAAATGGGGTTCGAGCCTCCAATTGTTATACTGGGGATGCGAGGTCGATTTGTCAAAAATGACAGCATAACGACGAAGTAATCGGGGTCGGCATTCGGCAATGCGAAAACCGTTGGGGGAGGACTTACGTCGGGACTTATGCGTTTGAACCGATGGAGGTAGATGATGAGATACAGGAAGATGCTGATGGTCAACATGGCAGCAGCGATGGAGACCGAGCCGGCGACACTGGAGCGCCGGAGGAACCCGAGCGATCGCCGGTAATGAGGAAATCGAAGGATTCCGGCTAAGCAAAGACGCATGCGTAACAGACAGAAAGGGAGACTTGCCATGCCCATCCTGGAGTAGCGATGATAGCACGAAGCTCTGACCCCACATTGCAATAATACACGAGTACGCCGCCAGCGACGATGTATTTGAGCTGTTGAGCGGCTCGTTCCAGTGGCGTAGGCTTCTTTATGTACGCGTGCTGTCTGTGTGGCATTCTCTGGTGTTGGGGAGACGGTGTGGTAGCGAAATTCGTGCTGGACGTGGAAAGGTCGTTGGCGAGCGTTCAAAGGCCTCGCGATCAGTCCAAACTTTCACGGGGAAGGAGATTATGTCCGTCTTATGTCCGTTGTCCGCCCTGTCGTCCGGCCGGCTAAAGGTTCGTGCCGCCCCACTGTTTATTAGTGCGCTACGTCGGTGGATTTTGCTGCCAATAACCCCTCGCTACTCTTTGAAGGCAATGGCTCTTTCAACCCATGTCACCCGCGTCGTTTTCATGGAGCGGCCTGCTCCGGACGTCAACGACAAAACGTTCAAGGTCGAAAAAGTATCCATTGCGGAAGTCATGCCCCGTCAGCCAAACCAGGTTCTTGTCAAAGTCGAGTTTGTCAGTATAGATCCGGCGATGAGGGGGTGGCTGGACGACCGCCGGTCGTACATTGAACCCGTGCAAATCGGGGCCATCATGAGGGCGAATGCGATCGGGCAGGTCGTAAAGGTCCACGAGCGGTACCAGGGGAAACTCAGAATTGGAGATTTTGTCAGTGGTCTCTTAGGTGCGACGCTTGGATTTTCATGTTATTATTCGAGGCTGACACCATGCGGAAGGCTGGACAGAGTATGCCCTGGTTGACGATGCAACAGTGCACAAGTTCCAGTGAGGATTCGTACCCTCTTCCTTTGTTCGCGGGGATTAATTTGTTGTATTCCTCGAAGACCCATGCCAGGGACTGGTATTATGGAGTTTTTAGGTCCATTGGGGATGACTGGTAAGCCTTTGCTGATTTTACATACTCCGCCCATGCTGAACCAAACTTTTCGAAGGGTTAACTGCTTACTTTGTGGGTAGTCTCGCCGTAGTCGTATCCGGCTTATTGCTTACCGATCATGCCTTTGAAGGGAATGCTGGACGTAGCCAAGGTCAAGGCTGGAGAAACCTGCGTGGTTTCTGGGGCCGCTGGCGCCGTCGGGAACGTTGCTTGCCAGATCGCGAAACTCAAGGGTGCAAAAGTCGTCGCAATAGCGGGGTCGGACGATAAATGTCGATGGCTCGAGCAAGAACTTGGCGTCGATAAGGCCATCAACTACAAAAGCCCGTCATTTATCGCTGATTTCAAGGAGCACGTTGGGTATCTGTACGTCCCTTCTCCCGTTGAACTACCAGGAGATAAATCTCTAAACACTTATCATGCAGTGACGTTTACTTTGACAATGGTGAGCATTTCTGTTTCCAAGCTAAGGTCCACGAATCTGAACTCTTTGTGCTTCAGTTGGAGGGGACATACTGGATCTATGCCTTGGGCGATTGAACAAAGGGGCGCGCCTTGCCATTTGCGGGGCGATCTCGGACTATGGTGAGCACTCTCTCGTCTTTGGTGAGATGTCTTGCTCAGAGTGGGTTCAAAGGGCGAAAACCCAAGGGTATCCAGGGATACCTGTTAGTAAAGACAATCGTTGGCTGTTCAATGCTAACCCTTGTCTTTTGTAGAAACCTCATCTCACAACGCGCAACAATGCAGGGATTCCTCGTCATGGATTATCGGCCTAGGTTCGGCGAGGCGGTCCGGGAGATGAGCCAATGGATGAAAGAGGGTAAACTCAAAAGCAAGTTTCACATCGAGGAAGGGATCGAAAGGTGCCCAGAGTACCTAAAACGACTGTTTGAGGGCGTCAATACGGGAAAGATGTAAGATGCTCAGCCTCTTATCTTTGCGCCCTTTCTGACGGGTTCCCGTAGGGTCGTCCGGCCGTCTGGTCTCGAGCCCAGCCGATTGTAAAGACGAAATGTGGCGTCATGCCGGACTGATGTCATTGGGTGTTGAGTTTGATTATTCACGTGTATTCAATAGGCATTGTTTGTTTGTTGGTTGTGAACTCATGATCAACATGTTCGAATCTATACGGTGGGGTATATATAAGGCGTCCTCGTTCGCAGTCGTTCTTTGCCCTCTCCACCACCCAGAACACCTAGGAGGTAATCCTCTCTCTGACTGTCCCTTCTTCCTCCCCTCATTGACGATCACACCCTCAGGTTGGCTCGTATTCCTTCTAGGGGACCTTCGGGCCCCTCGAGTAGTGAGTACCCGCAGTACTGCGCATCCTGGCTGTTCTTCTGAGACTTTCTTCACAGCCGATGTCCTTCAAGACCCAACACTTGGACAGCAGCCCTCTGACAGCTCGAGGAGTGTCAAAACATTGCCGATGCAGCGTTCAGCTCGCTGTTGACCAGTTTGGAGTCTGGGGACGACATGGAACTCGAGTACTGGTTCTCGAGCAGGTGAGTAGCCAACGCATCACCCCTTTGGCCTCCTTTTCTAACTGTCATCGTGACTCGAATAACTAGGTTGGTCAATGTCGGGGTCAACCCAGCAGTTCGGCCAGTCCTACTGGGTCACGCTACCCTATCTAACGTTCCAGCCCGCTCGTGCATCACTCCGTCCCGATATTCGCACTCATACACGCAGCTCAGCCAACACAAGTCCCGTCGTACACGCCGCACAACCAACAAATCAATTACCCAGGTACCTCACCTCCCCAAGGATGGACACGGACAGCCCTCGCCGCCAAATAAAATGGCAACGCCTGCCAAAGCAATGACTACCGGTCGACGACCTTGCATTGGGACGGACAGGCCATCGGACCTCAGCAAAGCGTGCCAGTTTCCACCCGCGCACCCACCCCCTCCGTATTCCTCCAACGCACCCGTCAAGTCGCTCCTTTTCTTGCCATTCTTACCGACTCCGTGCAATACCGCATCTCTTAGCTCCTCACAATCCGCACTAATGAGGGATCAATGCCGCCAAATCAAATGATGTGCCGCGATTCCAATCTTGCCCACGAACAATGAACATATATCCCCGGTCTTCAGCGCAAGGAAGCTGTGCCGAACTGCTAGAGCAATCCACTGAAAACCGGCCAAGCCATGGTCGGATTTTGTGTCCTTTCTTGTTTCCGCCTTCTATGTATATCTCCACCCCTTGTATCGTTGAGGGAATCCGTGACCACTACTGTATTCAATCCACGTCTATTATATATGGAGAGTTACATGAAGGACATAATTTCGAAACGAACACAGGCTAGGTGTAAACAACGCGTAGTGACGGACATGGTGCGTCGCGCAAAGGGTTTGCAAATCACGCAACGTTCGCTCCGGGCCGGCCGCCCTCGTGGTTACCCGTTCAAGTGTATCCATATTACGATGAAGGAGTGACTAGGAAGATGAGTGTAGCTAGCGCGAGAGGGGAAAGGAAAATAGTAAGGATGGTGAATGTCCATGACCAAGAAGGAATGTGTACGAAACCCAAGAGGATATAAACTGCATGAAGCTACGCCGCAAGCAGGCTGAAGTAGAGCAGATTTCAATTACAGTCTTCAAAAATGACAGGTCAACTAGTGGCCTAACGACTCTTCTTTGGATTCGTCGCTGGGGGTCTTGCCAACGGCTTGCAGGGCACCACGCTGACCGGCAGCCACAACAGCATTGAGACGATCCCTAACCAACTTACGGCCCTTTCTGGCATTGGATCTTGCCTGCTTGTGGTGAGCCTTGACGCCATCCACGAATGCGTTCACGTTGACACCAGCTCGCTCTTTGACCGCATGCAGACCCTTTTCAAGTACCTTTCTTCCCTTCCTGGCGTTTGCGCGGGCGCGTTTGTGGTGTGCGTGTACTCCCTTGACCAGCCTTCGGGTGTTGGACCTGACCTTGGAGTGGTGTCGAGCCAACTTCTCCTTGGCTGTTTGTACGGGAGTACTGGAGAGGATGGATTCGGCCCGCTTGGCGAGAGAATGTCCCGCGCTGTCGACGATGGCGCTGATTTCTCGGAGCAAATAGGTAGTTTGGTCGATGAGTCGCATGAGCATTTCGTCCAGCAGCTCGTCGATGTTGACGTGGATGGAAGGGATCAGGCCGAAGATGTCGTTCCCGAGTCGAGATCGTCCGTCCCTTGGAAGGTCATAGAGTACGGATTTGAAACCACGAACGACGTCCCGGCAGATGTAACCAAGGTTAAGAGGCGATCTTGGTCCTTCCAATAGGAGTGGCTTCTCGGCCGCGTGTTCGTCGGTGGTGTCGGCGTCCGTTGGGTGACTGACCTCCACAACTTCCTTTTCCTTGCCTTTTCCTTTGCCCCAGAGGCCAGCGTGAACAGGAGACGGAGTGGCGTTTCCTGGCCGGGTGGTTCCCGACGCACGGGCGGTATTGGCGTCCACCTTGCGTTTCACGGCGTCTGCTGGGGGATTGGTTGTGTCTCGGGATGCGGAAGAGCGACCCCTTTGGCCGGGTGTGCTCACGGTGGAGGGGCCAGCACCAGGAGTCTGGAGGAGGACAGTGGGTGTGATCTGATCGACACTTTGCTGACAGATACTGGTGTATGTGGTGGTCAAGCTTGCTCCTAGATCAGTAGCGGGGAGGAAAGGGGCGCCCGACGCAGCGACTTTGGCGATGGGCGAGGTGGAGATGTAAGTACGGGAGGCATACAACGCCGACCCGAGGACGATGGCGAGGAGTGAAACAATTCTGAAAGATGGATCAGCATCTGCCGCGACAGTAAGGATGAGGATGAGACGTACATTGATGTGGACCAAGAGTGAGGAACCGTTGGACCCTGAAGCATTTGGGAGATTGCGTTGACCGAAAATCGACGGGGCTGCCTGGCCCCCATGACCTTTTTCCGTGGAATATAGGAAGCGATCTTTCGAAGGTCTCCGGCATGCTTGTGTGGGAGTACGATTTCTTCCAGCTGGGTTGGGGGTGGTTGAGCGGCACTTTCGGGTATCCCAATAGGGGCTGAGACCGAGGGCTGTTGCAATGTCACATCCGCCAGCTCGTTCGGCGCGATATCCGTCTGTTGCTCATGAGTTGGGGGCGCGTCGGAGACGTTCGGCTCGACAGATGCGACCTCGTGTTCAAGCTCGTCCGGTTTCTTCGACGCGGCTTGCTGGAGCTCCTGGGACGGTGTCAAAGGATCGGGGAACGAAAGGACGAGTGCAGACGTCGAGGAGCTGGAAACCGAACCGCTAATATAGTCAGGCAATGGCTCTCTAAACGGCTCAAGAGTAGAAGATAATGGATTGGCCAAGGCGACACTAACGCGCCGATCGGACTCGCGAAGCAAGGCATCGTCGACGGCGTCGTCACCCTCGTCAGCGTCAAGCTCGTCGTAGGTGGATATCTCTGAAGCTACATCATTGACATACTCTGAAGACTCGTGTGTTAGGGGATTGGATTGGTGATAAGGATCTGTGCATTGACCTGCGTGGTGAGCGCCGCGCTCGCCGTCAGAATCGTAATCGGAGGTGGTGTGTATGGGAAGTGGTGAATGACGACCCGGGTCTGACTTGTCTGAGAGGAGATCCCAGTCGTCCTCGCTGAAAGAGACGGTGCTGACGGACGGCGAGGAAGGCGTCTCCATGAATGGATGGTCGTTGAAGGGGAGATAGGAGCGTTGCGGGTCCTATTTGTACCTGATCCCAACATTCCCAAGTGACCGTGACTCAAGCCTGGAATCGATTTACCTCTACGCCTGCCACTCGACACGTTTTTCGTCATTGTTGCTTCCTACGACACGTTAGCCTTTTGCGACGTTGTGGTCAATCCCATTATTTGAATTTTGTCGATCGCGTGAGTCCATCAGCTTTGGTCGCTCGACCTCACGCTAATTTGTCTTCCAGCTTCAGGCTATCACCACCTTGTACCAAGATCTCACACGCGCTTTATCGCCAAAACCATACTGCTTTGGGCCCTTGAGGGTCAGTGGAACACGTCGCGTCAACGTTGCTCGTCGGTCCCGACCCACTCTTTGTCGCCAAAGACTCAGAATGGAAGCCCAAATCATTTCTGCTATCCAAATTGCCGCAGACCCGTCACAAGATCGCTCCCTGCAAGCCCAAGCTGTCGATTTTCTTAATGTCGTCCGCACCAATGCACGAGAGTCCTGCGGGGTCGCTCTCACTCTGTTTCTAGAACAGAACCCGGACGGCTCTCGCAAAAACAGTCCTCATGTTCGCGTCTTTGCCTTGCAAATGCTGGACGATTTCCTTGATGGGAGGTGCGTCCGACCATGCCCGTGCCAAAGCGCTCGCTTGTCTGACACATGGCTCGGCAGCCTTGAACCTCTCGAGGGAAACGCATTTCAGGCCCTAGAACAGGCGTTTGTGATGTACATACAATCAGAATACATCCAAGGCCCGGCCGAAGCCAGTGCCCCTTGTAAGAATGCTGCCTTGTCCTTTCAACGTTTCCACTCACCTTCCATGTAGATATTCGGAACAAGTTTTCACATACCCTCGCCTTACTTTTCTTGCGCTGCTATCCCAGACAATGGTCCACGTTTTTCCCCACAATTTACTCTCTTCTTCGCCCTAGCCCACCCGCCTCCGACCCGTCTTCATCTTCAAACGGTTTACCACCAATCAACGGCCATGTCTCTATCTTGTTCTTGCGATTACTCATTGAAATAAGGTGAGCATGATGCCACATGCTTGGCCGTATTGCTAATCCTTTGCGATCCAGTGGGGAAGTTCATGACGCGATTCTCAAAGGCGCACGAACATGGACGGAAGAACGTCAGACGCGAGATGGCACTGTGCGGCATACCATACGGGAAAATGAAGCCGAAAATATGAATACAGCTGTTTTAACAATTGTGGCGGAGGCGGAGGAGCCCCTCAACAAACTTCGTGAGGAGATTGCCAACTCTGGTGAAACGCCCGAGCGCGTCCGGGAGCGAGCTGGCTTAGAAGAAGTCATAGAGCTTGGCGTAAAGGCATTTGCTGGTTACGTTTGTAAGTGTAGGCTTCATTTTTGTATTAACCCCACGGAGATGTCTCAGTACGCCATCTGCACCTCTTCAGCGTGGGTCGATATAAACCTTACTGTAAACCAACACACCATACCGCTAATTTTCCGACTACTCGCCGACCCCGCCACTACCATACGTCAAGCTACTGCATTCGCTCTCCTTAGGATTGTCACCAAAGGCCTCAAAGACCCATGCGACAAACTTCAGCTTATCAGGGTGCTGTCACTCGGAGAGGTGCTCGAGGCCCTAGAGGAGAAGTCTCGGCAACGGCGGGATGCTAAGCCAGGACAGACTGACGAGGCGGAGGAGACGTATCGCGAAAGTCTCGGGAAGCTTGCCTGTGGTCTAGGCGCCGAGCTAGTTGACCTCCTAGCAGACGTACGTCCCATCCGAACCCCTTTACTTCGCGGTATATTTCAACTGACTAGTCGACTGAAGCAAAATCTATCATTAGAGCATCGCGAAATTGCTGAGCAACTATTAGCCCAATTATTGCCGGTTGCCATTAGGTTCCTGGCGGATGAATACGATGATACGTCTTCCACCATGTTTACGTTCTTCCACTCGATCCTTAGCAGCGTAAGTCAGCATGCCACAGCTTCGTTTACCCTCTCAACTCGATTTTGTTGGCAGTACAAGAAGGCCAAGAAAGCTTCCCCGCAAACCCATCTTACTGAACCAAAGCGCCAATTCCTCATATCAACATTAAATGTGATCATTCAGAAGTTGAAGTGGGACTCGGACACCGCGGAAGATGAGGAAGAATTCGAGGAGATGGACGAGGACGATAAGACAGCGTTTGAGAAGATGCGACAGGTTCGTCTTGTTCGTGCTTTCCTCCGTATCGCCTCGTCTAAGCGTAACCTAGGACCTACGGACACTTATGGACTCCATTGGCACTATCGATGACCAACTCGTCGCCGACGCCGTACAACAAATTGCTGTTTCAACGTTGATTGCGTATCAAACCGCGAGGGCATCTGGTGCTCCTGACACCGGCGGAATTTCATGGAAAGATGCAGAGCTCGCCGTCTATCTCGTGCATCTGTATGGAGAGTTGCGGCCAAAGGGTACGTCGTCCTCCGTTGGACACTATGGATTTTCTCATCATTTGGGACTCCAGGGAAATTCGCATTCGTCCAAATACCCCCTGAGCTGGCTGAAAGCAAACCGAAGCGGAAAAACGTCGATATGTCAACATTACCGCTGACCCAGCATGGCGAGCTCATGTTTGCCGTGGTCAACTCGTCTATTTCGTCATATCCACATACTGCCGTCAGAGGGCAATTCTTCGAAGTCGTTGGCCGATACTTAGACTTCTTTAAAGTTCGGAAAGATTGCGTTGTCCCTGTGCTCGAAGCGTTGGTTGATACACGGTGAGTCCGGTCACGCCGCATGTGAGGGTCCCTAGCTGACCATCGGGTCAAGTGGCATGCACCAAGCGAGGAAAAACAGGCGTGGCAGAGTGTTCTACGTCTTCCATCGGTTCATCAAGGAAGTTCGGAACGATATCCCCCAGGACTTGATTCTTTCGTTGCTCACGAGCATTCAAGACCTCCTGGAACTTGAGCTCGAGCCACCACCTGCTGATGCAGATGGAAACTCCTCTTCTTCTGCTGGATCGTCACCTACGCCCGACCAGGATGCGTCTAACCTATTGGAGGAGGCGATCAAAGCACCCGGACTGTTCGATAGCCAACTTTACCTCTTCGAAACAACGGGCACGTTGATTTCGTCACTAGCAGAGGTCGGGGAAGACGAGCAAGTTAGCTTACTCCGGGTAGGTGGACGATTCTTCTTGAGCGTGTACCCTCTGACGTTGGTGTCAACAGGCCATCACGAACCCACTCCTCGGCCAACTGTCACAAGCGTTGCAGACGCCAATGAAGGACCCAAAGGACATTTTGCCAGTCTTCAAGGCCCATCACCTCATCCAAGCGGTGGCAAGTATCGTGAAGGGCTTCCCCGATGCTCCACCACAAGTACCCGGCTACGTACCGCCCAAGCGTATGGAAGTATTCAAGGAAATAGCTGAGGCCGTTCTTGTCTCGCTCGAGGCATTTAATACGTTCAAGGTCATCCGGGATGCGGTGCGTAAACCTTCACTTGCCTGCATGCGAGTGTTTGTTGAACGTTCTGGACGTATAGGCACGGTTCGCCTTCACCCGTATCATTGCCGCCGCTGCAACGTCCGTCGCTCAATACGTTCCTGTCCTCACGTCTCGTTTGTTGGCTGTTGAGTCCGAACCGTCCGAACTCGTGGAGCTCTTTTCCTTCTTGGGCCTCGTCTTCCACCGCCACCTTGGGGTAAGTGATATTGGCGTTAATTCGATACCCCTCTCTTGACATCCTATCGTGCAGGACGAGGTCCTTGACATGCTTGACCAGTTGATCGCCCCGTTGACGACGAAAGTATCAAGCGTTATCCTCAGACCTATCGATGGAACCGACGCACTCCAAGCGCACGAAGACACGAAGAAAGCATACCTGGAATTCATATTGACGATCATGACCGGTCCTCTTTACACTGTCTTCATATCATCTCGTAGGTTATCACATTTTCCGCCGGACAGAATAACTTACCCGACCATATTAGGCAACGGTCCCCATTTCGAATCACTGGTCGGAGGCATCGTCGAAATCGCAGCAGACACGAGCTATCCACCCACCCAGAAGACCGCCTTCACGATCCTGTCCCGCTTTACAACGCACTTTGGCGCGCCGGAGGGATCCAAGGTTATGGTCAAGGATCGCTCGAAACCCGCCGCGGTTGACGAAGTCCCGACCCACTATGTGCCTGGGTTTGAGCGTGTCGTTTATGAGAGGTTGATCCCCCTCGCGTTCAGTCTCCCAGGATCGCCGGGGTTCAATATCAAGGATGCACAGTCTTTACAGGTATGGGTGATCACCATTAACGCAGAGTGTCGGATGCTCAGCCTATCTTTGGTATCCATAGGTTCTTGGTGAAATCGGCGTCATGCTCAAGGCAGCACATAAAGCGAGAGGCCAAGAAGTGCTCGACTTTTTGGCGAATTCGTTCCTCCCCTCGCAAAACTCGCCCCCGCCCACTACCCTGGAATTCGTTACGAAGCTCAGCGAGCTGGATTCCAAGTCGTTCAGAAAGTACTTTACCGAGTTTGTCCGTGGTGCTGGTGCTGTGAACGCGCCTCCGCGGTAGATCATCCTTAATCCGGCTCAGACGTGCTGTATATCCTATCTTGCGTATTTCTTGACACTCCTTTCGTTGGTCAACTGTTGTCTCCCATTCGCTGCGCTTTTTTCGTCCACTTCATTCGACACCCCCTCACGCTGTCCTTCTATCACTCTGCAAGCATTAGGCGACTAGTCAAATTAAATCAATTATCGTATGCTGCCACTTTACCGCAGCACACCCAACAAAAATTACAAAAAGCCAAACACAAAAAACAGTGTACATTGAACGAACGTTATGAACGGAAAGTCCGTGACGAAGAACCTTGGCTCGCGTCGAGGTTCTTTACCACTTTTGAGAGCATCGCCTCCTCGATTTCAAGGTCCCACATGGCGAGGCGCGCCTTGTCCAGTGCCTCCTGCAGTTTTTGCTTCCGTTCTCGGGCTCGTGTTAGGACGGTTTCCACTCGGGTGGTCTTTCGCGGAACATTCGGCACTGCCGGTGACACCTCCGTAGTAGGGGCGTCTTGCATCTCAATGTCCATCGTCTCTTGGGCAGACGAATTGGGGACGATAGCCGGGGTGGTTGTTGGCGGGGCAAGAGACACCTGGCGCGTCGTTCTAGCGATGGCTTCGTGCGGATTGTCAACATGTTGGACGGAGGAGGTCGGCTGGGCCACTGCGCTAGCAAGTCCCGGTCCTATAGAGGCAGCCGGAGGAAAATGCTCTGGAGGGATGAATGGTTGGAAGGCTGGAGGGTTTGGAGGCACATAGATTACTGGGAGAGACCCTGGGTTGGGGCATTGTGGTGATGATGCGGTGACATTGGGCGTGAAAAATGGCAGTGGTTGCATTGCGGGTATAATATAGTAGCCGTAAGGTTGCTGGACATGTGGCGGGTATTGAAGAGGAACAGGTTGGGGTGTCTGGATTGGGGCTTGGGTAGCAAGCGCGGGGTCAAGGACGAAAGGTAGAGGCAAAGGATTGACGGGTTCTGCCACAGTCGATGAACCGGGGGGCGAGAATGCGGCTGACGAGTTTGGCGTAGACCCGGTGTTTACGAGGTCGTTCAACGGCGTAGAAGAATACCCAGTAGGGCCCATGACGGGAGGGGGACTGTTACACAATCCTAGTAAGGTTTCGAGATCGCCAAAGCTAGTTGAGCCAGAGGGGTCACTGCCTTGGATGTCGGTGGCAGTTAGAGATTCGCTGGGAGGTAAGGTAATCCCGAGGCCGTCAAGACCATTGATGCTGACGCCGGGCTCGGACGAGCCGAAAAGGTTGTCCCACAAGTCGTCGTACCGAAGATGCTGAGGTAGAAAGCCGCTGTCACATCCATCCTCGTTGATCGGTTGTGGCAATGCAACAGTGGAAGGAACCGAGGACGACGGCGTAGATGGTCCAGGAGTAGTAGATGGAGTGGCTGCCAAAACCGGAGTGAGCCTCGTTATCAACCACTGCTGGATCACAGCCTGAAGGTCGCCTTCAGATCCGGATTCTAGAAATACGATGCACGTCGGTGAGCGAGAACCTGCGGGACGGTAATTATACCTACCTGGACCCCGCTGCGAGGAGGGATTACTCAGACCCGCCTTCTGTAGACTCCTCCTGAGCGTGGTTGAGAGTTGACGGATAAGTTCCTGCGTTCTCATAAACCTCCACTCCTCTTCAGGTATAACCCGGCCTGTTGCATCAACCCTCTTCCTCTTTGCTAGACGTTTGTCTGCCTCCGTAGACGAAGTCAAGTGATTGAGCAATGCCTGCAGTCGGGTTGTAACAGACATGTCGTTTCGCAAGGCATGAGCCAGTTCCGCGAACGATGGTGCTCCTTTTGATGGAGCGGGTGATATCGAATCGGTTCGAGCTGATGGAGGCGAGAAACGACCGCGTTTCTTAGGTGGTGGACCATCAGCAACATTCGTCGTGTCGTCGATGGGAATCGGGTCATCGATGGATGTTCCGGTGGGCGATATTTTCTCTCTGGGCTCGGAAATGTTGGACACAAGCCCAGCTACACCAAGTAGTGACTTCTGGGAGCGGAGGTAGTTCTTGGGGCGCGGTCCAGTTGGTGGGATCTCTGGCAGTTCCACGGGTAACCTTCGATCGATGGGCTCTCTAGGCTGCGTACGTAATGGAGTGTTTCTTTGAGACGCTCCTCGCGGTCGTGAAGACGGTGGGATGGCCAAGGAGGAGGTCGTGGGGGTGGTTCGACTTGTGGTAGGAGGTGGGGCAGTCACAGTCATTGGTTGCCGCGCACCCGAAGCAGCTGGTGATAATGACGAACAGGGTGAATGTTCAGAAACGGGTAATGGGGACACGGATAGTGCAGAGGTCCCCACCCTATTTCCATCGCTCTCCATCGTTTCTGTTATGACCCTCGCCGGAGTGGACGACTTACTGTGTATCAGCGTCGGTAATGCGAGGTTCGGTACGGGTTGAGACACCATGGTCGAGCTGGTGGTCTGCTCATGGTCACTGTCCCCAAACAGCGAGTCCTCATCGTCGCTCAGCATTGGATGCAACAGACGGAGTGGGGGGAAATAAAGATGAAAATCAATTTAGCCTAACGACAAACACGTGCAAGCAACATCGACGCGAATGAATGCTCCGGCTTGTGGAGGGTAGTTACATTCTAGAATACTGAGGGCGAAAAGGGAGAATATGTAGTAGCATAGTGTTATATATCTAATGAAACAAAGTTAGCGGGGAAAATACCTCTAGACGTTGGATCCGTGGCGAGACGGCCCGTCCACCAGTCGTTAGTACTTTCCGATCTTTCCAATACGTATATGACGTCCCCTTCTCGAAAGGAGAGGTCTCCGGGCTAAAGCTTCCTGGATCAACATCGACTTCAAATGGTATGCGGATAGCGGAAGACTCACCTCTCGAGCAGAATAATCGTACATTGCGACAGCTTTGGTGGTACCGGAGGGAGTGGACCCCCTCAAACCGGGTTTCGCCGACAAAGGCCTGATAGGTTTGTTTGAAATAGGGGAGTGGTTAGACGACGAAGGTGCCGAGTCTGGGGAGTTACTGTGATAGGATGGGGTTGATGGTGTGCGGTTGAATGGGTTGTACTTTGGTTGATCGGCCCAGGACCGCGTAGTCACACCTGTTGGCTGATGTAGGAGAGGTGATGCTCTGTTTGATCGGGGTGTCGGCGCTTCCAATGAGAATGAAAATGCATTCAAAGGGGTTGTAAGTTCGGGCACCTCCGTGGTCGTCGGCTTGGTGGATTCCGGTCTTGGAGTGTATCGAGGAGCTGGGGCGCTGGGAGTGAAATCGGATTCGAAGTGGGTTGCGAATCCCAGTCGTTCCTGTTGAGGGGACATGTATCGTACTGGTGGCGCCGTCTCCGTTGGTCCAGGGACGTGATGCGACGTCTCGCCCCAGGGATCATCAAGATCGTCCGCAAATCCGTCAAATGGAGCGATCGGAGCGTTTCGTGAAGACGACGTAGAGGCTCGTCCAGTGCCAGACCGGGAAAGGTCGGGGTTCGTGAACGAGGATGTGCTCCCATCTTCTGTAGACGGGTTGGACGTCCTGGTGAAAGGATTGAGCGAAGCCGATTTCTTGTGTTGTACTTCCCGAGTTCCTGTACTGCCCATGCCCGTGAATGAGTAACCACGGGAGAGCGATGGCCTTGCCGTCTCGGAATCAAATTGGTCATCATCAATCCAACCTGGAACAAGCTGGGTTCCAACAACCGCTTGAAGGGCCTGTATCAGACCATCTGCCCAATGAGGGGGTAGAATAGATCCGCTAAGAAGTTGCTTTGCTGTGACATCCGCGTTGTAGGCGATTGCGTTAGCATCCTGCCTTTCAACTAAGAGCGTGCTGTGAGAAGAGGTTTCATTGAAGACGACAATCCGCCTACCGATGACAGAGCCCTCCACCGAGACACCGCCGAAAAGACCTATTATCGGTGATCAGCACGAGACATAAACCTGAAGAGTATCCGAACCTTTTGTCTTGCTGTAAGAGTACATTGCAGCCACCTTCCCTTTCGTATTCAGAGCTCCCAACGCTTCGCCATTCCTACCAAGTGGACCAACAGCAAGCGACATGTTTCCTCCGAGGGTCAAGGATCCAGCACTCATAAAAGACCGAATTGCCGAACGCGAATTCAGCACGATGAGGAAATCCGTCAATTCGGCGCCCGCTTGACCGCCGAAACCCATTCCCGCAGTTCCTATCGCAGACGGAGCCGAAAATGCTGCGATTGGTAGTCAGATAGTGAGCATGGTCCAGTTGTGCGTCCAGGGGGCTTACATCCATCTGGTAGTCGAGCAATCACCAAACCGGAGCCTGCCCGAGCGCTGAATACGAAACCAGCTCTGGGAGCAATTATAACATGAATAATCGTCGATGAAGTCTCAGGACGGTACGCACTTGACGACTGTGAATATCACGAATCCCTTGGCATTCTGAAGAACGGAATGGGGGATGACTTTATCTAGTCCTCGCCCACCAGAGGTGACAAAGCTTTTGAATATTCTGGTGGCCTTGATGCACTCTTGTGGAAGGGGCTGCGGGTGGGAACACACATTAAGCTCGCGTCGAACCACGGTTGGTGGTGAATAAGGATTAACCGTACCTGGGGAAGAGGAGTAGAGAACTTCATAGAGCGAGTCAGTTAGAGATGCGGCAGAATTAACGCGGGGGGGTAGTGAATAGGATTATTAGAGCGCAGAGGGGCTGGTTTAAGAGGAGAGCGGTGGGAAGCTAACTGAGGTCGAGAATGAAATCGCGTCCTTGTCGACACGTGACCGCTTGCGCATCCACAGCGAACACGGCCACCCGGAAGCCGTGGTTGACACGACGGACTTCACAAACAAGTACCCGTGTTTCGGGCGACCTGTCGTTTTCTCCCCAGCCGACCGAAGTGTCGACGTAATCACCAGTGGCCTTGACACCGATGCACGCATCGGTCATCCCTGACTCATTTGTGCTCTGAGCATCATGTCATCCCTTGGCCCCGGAGCAAGTGGTGTTATACTTATTTCCGCTACAGTCTTCGAGCCTTCGAACCGGAGCACGGCCTGCGGCGCAGTAGCCTACCAGGGCTTGGCCCGAACGTCAGCAAGAACTGCTCTTATGAACAAACTTGACAAACCTGTCCCTGCTAAACCGAAGGGGTGAGATAAAACGTTTCAGTGGTATCGTTAGGGAGATGAACTGACAGACCTCATCAAACTCCACACCTATGAACATGCCGTCCTCCTTCGTGAGCATCAGGCTCGTTACCACCAGCACAAGCGTACCGGTGTCCATTTTCACGGAGGCTGAGCTACATGAGAGTCAAGTTCCCGACCCTAGTTATCCGGGGCTTTTGAAGGTCTACAGGCTCTTGTCTAGGTCGACCAAGGGAGTGCCGCCGTCGCCGACATGGTGGATTTCCTGTATTATTTCCCCCTCTCCTTCATTACTCCCGCCTACACCCCTTCAAAGGGGTGCCGTGTCCCTCTCCATTTCCGGGTTGGATGCGGAAATCGGAAATGAGAATAATGTACCCAGAGGGTCAAATTTTCTCTACCTCGGTCCTTTTTGCCAGGATCACAGGCTCTGGGAGGTGGTAGCCCCTGTGCTTTTGCTTTTGCCTTGTGTGTGCCAATATTATGGCGTCAGCAGGCGAGGTGACTTCCGGCATCGAGAGGCAGGAGGAGAGCGGATTTGGGGATGGAAATGAACCCCGTGTATCTGATACACTCTCGTTGCCATCGGGGAATACACTGGGCGCTTCGCCCCGAATGCCTGGTTGTCCGAGCCCACTGCCACCGGTGTCATACCCAACGATGTATAACGTACTATTGATACAGACCAGCTCACCGTTCGTACGCTCATTGCGCAACAACTCTGTCATTGGCCACATCACTCAATCACAGCTCAGCTCAGGGAACATCTTCAGCACCCGGGATCTCCGACAATCCCGCGTTGACGGGGATATCATCGCAGTCCATCCCGCGCTCCCTCCATGGCAATTTGTCTACCTTGGCCACTGGAGGTGCCTGGCCGATTGGGGTTGCACGAGTGATATTTACAACCTTGACAGAGCTTGGTTCGCCTGTATGTTGTTTGTGACTGGTTATTATGGAACGATGAGGTAGATCCACATATCCTGATGTTGGGTGGCAGGGATCTGTCGTGCACGTTGCCGTCCTAAGGATGTCCAACCATGTGTCTTCTCTCGTGTGTCAATATCCCTGACAATATAGAAACCATGAGTATGTGGAGGTATGGCGGAGGGAGAGAGCTCTGCCCTTATGAAGTGGACCTCATCGACGAAGAAGCTGTCCCGCTTGGAGAATGCATTGAAGTCCCATACCCAGAATCGCCCAGGACCATTGCAATAGACAGCACCCCGAGCATCAATTTCTTCCAATTCCACCCACCCGATGTTACTCTTGTCGACGTTTTCTGGTCGCATGCGTGACAGTTTGCACGAAACCCAATGCTTCCCATCGACGAGATCGTTGATGGGAGTACGTTCTTCCTTCATACCTCCCTCCTCTCCCTCTCCATGAGGTCCGTCAATAACATCTCCGACACTATGCATCACCAAAGGGAAGGGCTCGCTTCTCCTGGTTTCCTGAATCTCTTACAGACTTCTCTTTCCTTTCCTCGCCTTGGATAGCTCTGCCCAGGTTTGTGATTCCAGAATACAATCTCTTGCAAAGAGTAATGTAGGTTCCACGTCTGGATCATCCTGCGGGACCCGTATGAGAACGAGTATGACACCTTTGTAGTCTTCGGTCTCAAACTTCTTGATTTCAGTCATGGGGTCGGGAGGGGAGATTTGGGGAGGTACGACGTCTCCGGGTTCTTCTTGAGTGTTTCGAACAGGCTCGTCTGATGAAGTAGCATTGAGCATGTCGAGTGGAATGTTAGAGAGGGAATTCGAGTTTGGGAGTTGGAGGTGGCTCAGCCAATGCTCTTCCAGGCACGGTGTTATAGGATTCAAACCCCGACCACCTTGGAACCCCTCCTCCCGTCCTCTACCCTCCTAAGACAAGTCGACGTTCAAAGTACTGTACCTATAATGGCTGACCGCGACCAATACGAGCAGCGAGTTCGGATGCTGGAGCGTGATATGTGCTTACCGAACCCGGTATCCCTCTTCGATTACCATTTGAAGGCCCTCGATGCATCTTACATCCAGTTCTTCCAAGATCGGTGAGCGCTCCCACACCCTGGTTGTTCAAGGTCTTGGGATTAATCTTCCTGGCCTACTTTGCTAGAATACGTATCGAGGAGCAATAGTAGGTTTTGAGTTCCAGTCCAATTCTCAACTCGGTGGTCTCACAGTACACAACGTCGACAGCATCGCTTCGTTGACACAGCTTCACCAAAAGACACGCTATATCGACTCACAGATTGACCAGGGTGCTGATGTGACGACCTTACGGCAGGCGTGGCGCGAGGCTCGTGACTGCTTAGACCGAGAGGCGGAGGCGAGGGGAGCGTTCGTCTCTGCGTTGAGGACCGACGTACTAAGCCCCCTGATAACATTGAAAGTGGGTCGTTCCTTCTCTGAATTCCATTCTACCGCTAAGTCAACGTTGTGCAGGAAAGTAACGACCGTACACGGAAGCGTATCAAGGAGGAGATCAAGGACAGTCATCAGGCACACATCGAGTACCAAGAGAATGTGCTCCCTCGACTAAAGCAGAGGTACATCAGGAAAGTCCAGGAAGTTGAAGTACGAACATCCCTTACTGCCTGTTCTTCGCCTAATATGTTCTGCAGGAATATCGAAACGAGAGGGCGTTCATCCCCAACTCCGGTTTCGCCCCGATTCCACACAACCTTCCACACCCAGGGGAGAAGACATCACCCACTTCCACCACATTTGGCTCCAGCCTACCCCCTCACGGTGTTCCAGCTGAGGCCGTCCCCGGCTCACCTCCTCGGCATCCGATACACGCCCCTCAACCACAGGCACTGCCCGCGAATCCCCTAGGGCAAGTCCAATCAAGACCGTCGACCCAGAGTCACGCCCCACGTAATCGCTCGCCAAGTGCACCAACATCCCTGAGTGATATCGGAAAAGCTCTTAAAGGCTTATTACCTGACAGCGGCAATCGGCCCGTTCTCAATGCGATGAGAGAATTTGGTGAACGAGCAAATCCTGCGATGAAGAATGTGAAAGCCAAGCGAGAAGCCGACGAAGCGGATAAAGAGTACCGCAAGGGAGTACACTGGCTGGAAACATTACGGATCAAGAGGGCGTCGACTATCCGAAGTGGCTATACAGTACGCCACCCAAACCTTTTATGATCACGTTTGTGATAATTAATTACCCTGTCTAGAGCCTGGAAGACTTTATCTGGGAACAAGGTCTGACTGTTAGGAAAGTCCTACAGAGATACGTGGACAGCCTAATGTACGTTCACTCTCCCTCACCATAACGCGTTGTTGACAGCCCTATTTTAGAGGGACATCTCATACCAATTCCCAGGTGAGACATGTTGTTTACTAATTATGCCGCTTGGCTAAACAGTGTTGGCAGCTTGCTGGTCACATTGGATCCAGTGTAGCTAAGGTATCCCTGGAGCGCGACCGCGATATCCTGACACAATCGTTTGCCCAAGTTGACGTTGCGTTGAGGCGGGCTCTTCCTCCAACGCTCTATTTCAACTACCTTGTCGGAGAATCCAAGGACTTGATATTCGGCGTTGGTCTGGTGGACTATGCGACTGCTCGAGGCCTTACGGGTGGTCCCGGCGTTGCTCTGGGCCTGGCCGGGGGCGGTAAAGCGCACGCCAAGGAGGGGTCGACTGGAAAGCCAGTGAGGGGCGAGGACAGGATCAGGCAAGACTCGATTGGGTCTGCCCATGAGACGGTACCCCGACTTGTCCAACTCTGCGTGAGGGATATCGACAGGAGGGGATTGAATACCGAAGGGATATACAGGGTGCGTTTCAATGCCGGTGATTGATAATCTTACCCATACCTGTGCATTCAGATTTCGGGGCGATACGCCAATGTACAAGAGGTGAGAGACCGGACTTTTCACTCGCGCTATTCTGTCGAACTTACATACGGGGCTTCAGTTGAGACACCTTGTCGAAAAGGACGAGGCCGCCTTTGAGATTAACCCTCAAAGTGATGACGTGTTCTGCGTCTCTTCCTTGTTGAAGGTAACGCAAGCAGGTTCTTGCCCAGATTCTCTACTCACTGGCCATTTCAGCAATATTTGAGGGAGCTCCCAGAGCCCGTTTTCCGGATGCCATTGCAGGAACGCCAGCAACACACGGAAGACAGGGGTATGTGCATCCCTATCAACCCTTGTCAGGTTTTTTCTCAGAATTGCTCCCAGAGGATCACATTGCATCGAACTTCCGCCACCTGCGAGGCAAGATGCGCAAGTTACCACCAGTTCATCAAGCAACCCTGCGGCTGGTGATTGAGCATCTCGCTCGCGTCGCATCTCACAGCAGTACCAACAAGATGGATGCAAAGAATCTGTCCATAGTATTTGGAGCTCTGTTGTTCGGGGAGGATGAGATGCCAAAGGATGCAACCGCCCTCACCATGACCCAAACCAAGGTAATGTCAACGACGTCTTGGCATGCTTGATCGCATAATTTGACAAAATGTTGTTTACAGGACTCTGTCCTAGAGGATTTGATAACGTATGCGCCTTTACTGTTCGATGACGACCGGGCGAATTCTCCGCCATTACCTCCGGCTCCTCAAGAAACACCTGCAACCGTTGACAACGGATCTGCCCAGATCAGACTCCTCGCCAACGATGTGCGGACGACGACCAATCATCCAGACCGTTCGCAGGACTTCACGCCGTCTTTACCACCGCAACCCGGGCACAGCATCCACCCCGCCGCTAGGCGTCAAGGCACATCCTCCTCGACCTCCTCGACCAGCCAAGTCGAACTATCACACTCGACACAGGATTTGATGGCAAGGATCGATCTTGGTTCACCAAAACGGGAAACAACCTTACCTCCAGCCCCTCCGCCGTCATCGGAAAAGCCTCCAAGGCCGTCAAGTGTCAAACCATCCATTGATAGAGGCTCGCAGGACGAACGCGCGTCACTGCACTCCCCTACGCTGTCTCGTGGTCATCTTGAAACGGATTCGGAGATACTGGTTTCACAGTCTGAAGCCAACGGATCAGACCGAGGTCATGGTGTATAGCACGAACGATTCCTATTCGCTGTATTTGTGCCTCGTGTATAGTTGTCGTGTATTTATCATGCACACTTCTGCCAAAGTAGCCCTTCTCCCTGTGGCGCCAGACGGTGACGGAGTTAACGGAGATGGTGTGTGGTTGAACATGGAATCGACTCCGCGCAAAGCTCGCCGCTCCCTTTCCCTCCGTCCGTTCACCTGTTAGAGCGCGCGTAAAGGACTTGAATTGTACACGACAAGCCGCGGAAACACCTCTGTCGACACCTCAAAATCACTGCAACACACCCTTACGAGACCTCTTTCAAGCTCGCCTGCGTTTCTCAACCACTCGCAGTTTTTCACTCGCAGCCAGCGGACCTGTGGACGCGCCCTTTGGAAAACGTCATCTCCCCTTACAGTGCGACGCGACTTGACAAGAATTCCGCAACATGGTTCGCGCGACGCGGTCCACCCAACTCGCTCTCGAGGATACACCAGCTGTCACACAACCGACCACTCCCACTGCGTCCGTAAAAAAGGGCGGAGCGGCCAAGAAGCGAAAACGCCCCTCGACGGATAACGACGACACTGCTGCCGAACAAGATTCATCCCAACTCCTCTCGCCAGATGGAGAGAGCAGCGTCCACGGCAAACCGACGTCTGGCGAGTCAGAGAAAGACGGCGATAAGGAGGATAGGCCTAATGGGAAACGGCAGAAGACGAAGCAGGTGAAGGAGGAAGATGTGGCTGCACTCCCTGTTGCCTTTCCAGTCTCACCCAAGCACAAGGACGCTGGGGAGATCCCTCTCACTACCACGGATGCAGATAACCTTTTGACCGTACTGGAAGCGTGAGTCCTGCTTTCATACCCATGCCACGGCCACCGTCTGAGAGTGCCATTTCGTCGAATTCTAACTTGGACCGCACTTTGTATTTTTAGCGTTGACACCGAAAACCTGTTGGACCACCCATTCCAGCTGCCCGCCACTCAAGTCCCGGCATCGTCGAAACATGCACACGTTTCGTTATCGCTCAGACAGATATTACGCGATCCCTCTTCATACACCACACGAGCTCTGAAAGTGCGTTGATCGTTTCCCGTAATTGGCCTGCCCTATTCGTCTCGCTGACCCACTTGTCCCCTTCCCCCTAGAGTGCCATCATTGCCATCACTCCGGATTATCCAGCGCCACGTGCAACTCTCTCAACCACATATCTAGAACGGAAGAAATTCAGCGAGATTGCTTCTGGTCTCTTGCACCAGATAACCTCCAGTCATGTCGGCGCCGTCGATACCACTCGTACAAGCATTGATGCCGATGTGGACGAGTCCGTGAAAACTTTGGTGGAAGAAGAGGTTCAATCAACAAAATATGCGTTGCATCAGCATCTGCCGACGGGTGATTATTTCACCTCGGCGGCAAGTTTGTCAATGCAGGATGCCGCTGCCATGATTAAAGGTGCGTATCAAGTTGGTGAACCGTTATCCACTTCTGACGGACGTGAAAATAGGCCAGGCATCACTGGCGGCGGTACAGCCGGCCGTCGTCATCGACCCTTCGTTTATGCCTACATTGGGATCGTATTCTCGACCTCTCAAGCCGACTACAGTTCCTCCCAACAGACTCCCTCCCTCAAGAAAAGTATCATCCGGCTCCATACTGGACTACGGGCCCTTCGCCTCATTTGCTCCCGCGTTTGACTCAGAGGGTTCCGAAATCACGGATCGTGAATTAGCTGATGTTCTATGGAGTAAACGCCAGCAACTTCTAGCACGACGGAAAGGGCGCCTCGAACTTGAGACAGCCCCGGACGTGGAAATGCAGGAGGATTCCAAGACGTCCGAAGCCCCTGCGGAGCCTGCCATAGATCCTTCCCTTGGGTTGGACGATGAGTTGAGAGACGCCATTAGCCAGCTACAACTCGAGACCGGTATCGACGACTTGTTGGAGAAGAATGCTTGGGCGATGCAACGGCTAGTGGCGCTGCAAAACGAGCGATACCGGCTAGGGGAGAAAGCTCCACCAGTTCAGGTCGGGTCAGAAGAATGGAATCTCGGTGAGGAGTTGTTAGGATATCTTACCACATGCGACCACTGACTCCCTCTTGCACTACCAGCACATTCCTTAATGGACTCCCTCGTAGCTCTCACGTCTCTGCGTCCTCGACGAACTGGTTCGCCGTCGGCACCTCTTGTGCCTCCAGCTCCAGTCCTGCGAGCGCTCCACCGCACCCTTCCTGTGGACCCTACACCAGGGTGGAAAGGCACTCTGGCTCGGGAACGGGACACCGCGTATCGAGATAATACTACCATTACACCTGGGGCGACGCCATATGTCAACCCCACCCCTGCTCCCGCACCCCAAACTTCGAAACCAACAGCGGCCACGCCTGCGGTACCACAGTATCCATCATACTCTCAGTCGTACTCTCGACCAGGGTTACCCGCCACGACGTCGTCGTATTATCCACCTCATTCATACTACTCGCAATACGCCAATTCACCAGCGGCTGCACAGAGTGCTGCCAAGCCAACAAACCAGTACTATTACAACCCGTATCCGCAGTATGGTTACACGCCACAGTACGGTCAAACTCCTCTGTACCAGCCAACACCTGGAACCCCTGGACAACCGCCACGTGCGATCCCAAACGTGACGAAAGCCAGTGCGCCGTATGTGAATGGGTGGGCAATGGGGACTCCCGCTCCAGGTCAGAGCCCAGCTGCTGCGTTGCCTCCTCACCTTCGCAAGACGAATGTGGCCCCTCTTCCATCCCCTTCTGTACCCGGCACCCCCACGGTTATGGGATACGGAGCTGGACCTGTGTATCCACCTGGTGCCACGGCGTCGTACACTCCTGGATATCCTGGGTGGCAGACCCCGAAGACGTGAAATGCGTTGGTCCCATGTCAGGACACATGTCTGCTCTGCTTCTCTTTTTTGTTTGTGTACTTCATGGGCTGGATTGCGTAGACATATATTACGATATTTATCCCTTGTGCTAGAGCTGTCAGCTGTGGTTGTAGCACTCTAATGACCTACTGGGGTACTTGCTGATCTCCTTACAGACAACACAGCGTGTTCTGGCGCAAGAATGACGGAAACGGTGGGAGATTCTACGTGAACCAAACTTGCGTTTTCTCTCCCACACCACGAGGTCTCCAGTTTCCTATATCGTGTGGCTCATTCCCTCGGACAAACCGGCGAACGATATCGCCCAATGTAGTTCTGGTCTGTCTCTTTGCTCTCGATTCCCCCTGCAAAGCCTGCCAGCTCAGTTTACCAACTGTCTCATTCGCGACCAGACCTGAGTCCTTGGGAAAAACCCAATATGTACTACTCATACATCTGCTCAACCTTCGACGAGTGGGCTTTAGTTTTCCTACCGTGCTTATCGTGGTCGTGGCCCCATGCTTTTTCTTGCTGCCTGACAACCCCCTACTCCCACGAATCCCCTCTGCGCGGACTTACCGTATCGTCTCGATGCTTTTTTTATTCATGAAGCTGGTTGCGACGGGAGTCACTCGAAGTTCATGCGATGATCAGGAAACTCTGGAGTTTATTGAGCTACATTTACAATTACGTTCGGTCTGATACGTGACGGTTGTCGCTTTATTCCTCGAACTCTACACCCTTCGAGTCGAGATCTTCGCGAAGGCGGCTTTTGGCCTCTTCGGACACCCTTGGGTTATGTATGGCCGCTTTTTGGCCACCTGCCAAGAAGGAATAAACACAGGCAGGCCATAGATTGAGTGAAGACATACGGGTGACATTTGGATCGGGCTTGCTCTGTTGATAATCATAGTCCAGGTCGCCGCTTCGTTCGAGTCTGTTCAACTCCTGCGAAGCGTGTTGCTTTGCCTCGTCTGACACACGAGGGTTGTGCATTGCAGCTTTGTAGCCACCTGTTGGGAAACGAAAATGAGTTCGACGTATCGAAGACCAAGAGGTTATACTGACCAGCGATGCGATGCGGTTCTGACATTGTGTTGTGATTCGTGTGGTGTACCAACAACACTGGCTGCTCTTTTATAACCTGCTTGGGGTTAAGAAACGTCATTTGTGACGACGAATTGGAGCCTAACGCCCACCTTCGAGAATTGTGGATAGCGAACCTACTGGCTACGGAGGAGAGGAGCGGGAAGATTGTGCTCCGCTCCAAGTGCGTGAGCCTGCCCAGACAAGGCAAGGTCGTGTCCAGAACCGGCTTGCTGTACTCACGGTGGTACGGTCAAACAATAACATTGAACAAGGCGATGCATTTCGCACGAGCGCTTGAATTACAACGTAACAGTTGGTCCACACAGAAATACAACAAATTATCCGTCAAAGTCGACACCCTTGGACTCCAGCTCGTCGCGAAGACGATCCTTGGTTTCTTCTGGCACATTGGGGTTCTTGATTGCGGCCTTCTGACCACCTATGCAGCCAGTTCAATGACACGATGGTTCTGGTATCGAGAAATACGTACCGATAACGTTGCCAGGGTTCTTGTCGACCTTGCTGGGTTCGTAATCGAGTTCGCCGCTCTGCTCAAGTCTGTCGAGCTCCTTCCTCGAGTGTTCCTTGGCATCGTCAGAGACGTTGGGGTTGTTGATCGCAGCCTTGTGGCCACCTGCGGCAGGGAGTTAGCAACCCATCCCATCAACTGAGAGTGGAAGACGACGGACCAGCAACGCGATGAGGTTCTGCCATTGTGATCAAAGTTGTGGTATGAGAGATATCTGAGAAGTCTGAGAGGGTTGTGTTGACGAGAATAGGCGGTCGAGTCGGGGGTTATATACCATTGCGAGTCGAGCGCGACGTCATTGCCGTTTAATGATCTCATTTTAGTTCCGTCGGAGGATGCGACGGTAATGTGGCGCATGCCGATGGCGAACCATTAGGGCAACCAACCGCGCGCAACTCATCGAATATCCGGGTTTAATCGACGATTCATGAACGGGTTGCCACCGACTCACGAATTGGTCCATCCGCCGCGAATGTTCAATGACGCTATTGAGTCGTCATCGCCAACCCGGTGGCCAGGAACTACGCTGTTGCAGTATAATTTGTGCTTCAGAAATGGGAAAGCGCTACGGCTGCATGAAAGGGGTCGGTTCGTCCATTCATTTGGAGATCAATTCCCAATTACTTTGACGCCATACATGACATCACGAGATCCGGTGTTTGAGAGAGGGTCCAGAACTCCCATTTGATTTGTGGAGCCACCAGTGAAGTATACGATGCCAGGCCTGGGCGGCGATCTGCACCATCAATATCGTAACCGCTGTTCATTCGCTGCCAGCGAGAGAACGTAGCACAAAGTTGGCTTCCTGTGTGGTCAGCGACGCCAAGTGTTTGGGCGCAATACAGGCCCCAAGAGATGAGGCGGGAATTAATGGTGTAGTAGCCAAGTGGGTCTCGGATCCTTCCTATTCCAAGGTGCGCGGAATCGAGTGAATGGAGTAGGGGACGGCGAGGTTGAATAAGGCTAAAAGACACATATACCCCACCGTGACCCTCCCAGAGAAACGAGAAAGGAAACATTCTTGGTGTAACAATGCGGTCGGGCGAAGGATGCACCCCACCAAGTGGGAACGCAATAACTTAAAAGGTGTTGTGACAGTGCGGAAGATCCCCGTCGCGGTGTTCCTTGCATTTTGCGTATCCATTTTGGGTCTCTTCCAAAGTCCCAACAGCCGCGTGTTCTTGGTCACCAAATAAGGATATGAACCAAGCCACCTTTTCTTTGTGTAGAGGGGCCGGGATGCGTCTGGGTAATCGTTTCCCGGTTATCCAACGACAGGCATCGTCGTATTCTTCATTTGCCAACGCTAGACGTCCGCAATCCTTCCACGGTAGCCTTCTCAGACCTCTAATCCCAAAGGTCTCTTACTTCAACGGTTATGTGCCCAATCCTGGCAGTACTGTTTCGTCCGGCTGGTCTGGTCGCTTCCGCTCGCCTGGAGTCTTAGCAGCCCTGTTTACAGCGACAGGAATTCTAGCCCTCGTGCTTTCTAGCCCTCCTTTAAATTTTGACGCCATGTTGCTTGGGTTTGAAGATGACAAGGTCATCGAGTCGGACACCACCCAAGGCGAGTGCGGCCACGTCCCTGCACACAAAAAACACTCTAATAAAGTTATGTTCGCCAGTGGACCCATCAACGTCCTACGAATTTCCAAAAACGATAGCCTTCAAATCACCCAAGACACCTCCCTTAACTCTTCTTGGACTTGGCGTGCGAACGGTTTCCTTTTTGAAACTTCAGGTGTATGTTGTTGGGTTTTATGCAGACCTTTCGCGGGTAGATCTGGCTGTAAGTCCTGCCGACAGCGCACACGCTTTATTGAATCAATAATTTGTCCCAGAAATTTAGTACTCCGGAAGAGAAGGTTGACTATTTGATCAAGAACAAGGCAGTTGCTGTCCGTTTGGGTGAGCTTTTAGTCCCGTCTAGGTTCGGCATCGGTTCGACGGATCTATGATTATAGTCCCCACACGAAACACATCGTTCCAGCATCTTAGAGATGCCTATATCCGGGCTGTACAAGGACGAATCACACTCGCTCGGCAAGCCGGAACGTTTAATGTTTCTTCCGAGGAAGAGGACGTGAGTGAATTAGGATCTCCCTAACAAACTTCTGAAGCACACAACTTCTCTGATAGGCTATTCAAGATGCTGTACAAGATCTGAAGGCTACCTTCCCACAAAAGACGCTGCAGAAGAGGGTCCCGTTCTACCTTGTCCTATCCGCTCCAGAGTCTGGAACGGGCAAACGAACACTTTCGATACCAACCTTGGATGGAACTGTAGGCAACACGTGGGTTGGAGTTGAGTTAATGCGTGCTTATTTCCAAGGTGATGGTCCAAGTCCCAAGGTGCGTCCTGGCATTATCCCCGTTTAGTCCGGCCACCGACTTTGTTTGGCAGATGAAGCAGAGCGTAATGGAAGGAGTACAGAAGTTATAATAATATACCCTACCCCAATACAGCACTCCCCGTCCCAAGGTTATGATGGTCGCGTGTCGTCAGCCAATGAGCGAGCGGCCCATCCTGTCTGTCTCGTGACTTCGGATATTCGCGGCGCTTTCCAAGCACTCCAACAGATGACCTTCTTGGTCCCCTCCTTTTATCGCCTTTAGGCCAGACTCCTAAACCCATCGTCGAGTCATGTCTCTGTCGCCCGCTGCTTTGCCGATCGCTGTACATCGCAGCCTGGGCAGTTTCCATCCGAACCTCGAGAGGAACATCCAAGAGGGGTAAGGGACATATCCAGGCGATCTCCATCAGCCCACTAACGTGGTGTACAGTGCAAGATGGAACCACCTAGTGGAGGAGTTCCAGGCTCGTTACGGGAGAAAGCCTACCCATATCGCCAGGGCCCCTGGCAGAGTAAAGTGAGATTTCTCGGCCGAATCCATCTTGTTCCATGTGTAACTGACGACGCCAAGTTTGATTGGAGAACACATTGACTACACTCTGTTCGGGGTGTTACCCATGGCTGTCGAACGGGACATCTTGATTGCCTGCGCAGCTTCGGAAGATCCCATGTCGAGCGTGATCAATCTCCAGAATCTGGACGACAAGTACAACCCCGCATCGTTCGAAGCCGTCCGAGATGAAAAGGGCGAATGGGTGTTGCCGATTGATAAGACCAAGTTGCAATGGGAGAGCTACGTCAAGGCAGGGTATCATGTATGTGTCCCGCTTCACTGGTCTAGATCTAAGCGCTCATGCTACCATCACACAGGGAGTGTTGTCCCACTTCTTTGTAAACAAGGACGGGCCGTCTCCGAAAGGAGCCGACTTCGTTGCGACTGGTAGGATCAACTCAACCCTTACCGACCAGGGGTATTATTGACTTCCCTCTGCCACCAGGGTCTGTACCACTCGGTGGAGGGCTATCCAGCAGTGCGGCCCTGGTCGTCGCATCCACACTAGCCTTCCTGTGCGTTAACAACAAGCTCCAAGAAATCACGCAAGGCGAACTGGTAGAACTTGCTATGGAAAATGAGACACGCGTCGGGGTGAACAGCGGCGGGTGAGCGCAATGTCTTGTCTGGAAAACTCCGACTGCGTTCTGAGAGGCTACCGACAGCATGGACCAAGGCGCGTCGGTGTTCTCTTCGCCGTCTTCTGCGTTGTACATCACATTCTACCCCAAGCTCCATGCAACGCCGGTTCCCCTCCCTCAGACGACTCCCCCGGCAGTATTCGTGATCGCGAATACCCTGAGGCAAGCCAACAAACTCGAGACGTCCAAGATCCACTACAATCTGCGCGTGATCGAGACGCTCGTCGCTGCGCGCGTGTTGGCTAGGGGTCTTGGGGTTGCAGTAGGACCAAAACAGAAGATCCGCCTTCGTGAGGTCCTGGCGGCATGGATCGGTTCAGTTGAAGGAGGCTACGCCACAGCGGATGACGAGGAAGGCGATATCGGGAGTCTAAAGGAAGGCCTAGAAAGGATTCTTCCAGAGGTCGAGAGGATCTTGGGAACAGAAGCAGGGAAACGCGGGTTGACGTTCAACGAGATGGTCGAAGCTAGCGGACTTGGCGAAGCTGAGTTCAACGAAGTTTATCTTAGCTGGGTGGAAGGTAAAGCGACTTGTAACCTACTCTCCTACCGATCACGTCTGACGTGTGCCTCAGTGGAAGCTACACACTTCCACCTGTACAAGCGCGCGAAACACGTCTTTTCGGAAGCTTTGAGGGTGCTTCAGTTTCGGGAGATCAGCTTGAAGGGGATGCAGGATAGCCTCAGAACCGCCCCACCTCCGACGACGCGACAAGCACTGGCCAGGCAGATGCCTCAACCCGACCCAAACTCTCTCGCAAGTGAGCCCGCCCAGCACGAGCTCGGTCGTCTGATGAACGAGTCGCACGAGAGCTGCGATCAGCTATTCGACTGCTCGTCGCCCGAATTAAACCAACTGACTGTGCTAGCTCGAGAAGCTGGTGCCCTGGGAAGCCGCCTCACAGGTGCGCCAATCGTCACCCTGCAACGCAGTTTATTAGGAAGCGCTGACGTGTATCAGGAGCGGGATGGGGCGGATGCTGCGTCTCCTTGGTACCAGAGTCGCACGTCGCTGGCTTCATCGACAAGATAAGCAAGACCTATCCGCCTTATCGGAACCTATCCAAGGACGAGCTCGGTCAAGCCATATTCGCCACGAAGCCGGGGTCTGGCGCGGGTGTTTACGACGTCCGGGGGGGCTTAAGTCTGGCATAACGCTCCAAATGCGATCGAACGCGCGCATAGGCATCATCGGCACGGACACTGGTTCATTAATAAGTACATGTCGAATATTGTATAATGGGACTTCAATTAGGTTGCGTAATGAGGGGCCCCTGCTACGGCCGCTCAAGGACCGAACGTGGTCTAGCGCCGTTTTGGTTTGAGTTGACACAAAGGGCTCCTTTCGAGCTCGATGAGTTCAGTCGAGTCGAATTCAATTCCTGTTCGTGAGTAGTGGGAGGACAAGTGAGTTATACGGGGTGTAGATTGGGCGGGGACATGCCTAAATCTTCGGCTAGCGTCTCGGCGTCTGCTGAATTGAGACTGTCCGTCGCGATTCCCCACGCTCTGGAGCATCCGGGTGGGTGGGATGAGAGGATATCGAAAGACAGAGGGACCTTACGAGTGAAAGACGCGTTTGCGGGACGTCCATTCCGTTCTCCATCGTGTCCAATCTTGGTCTAGCTGCTGGACTTGTTCGTCTGAAAGGAGCGCAGAGCCCGCACGCAACGGAGCGAGGACCGTCTCAAGTGCTTCGATCTAGATCCACCCCAGATTAAATCCCCCTAAGAAAGGGATCGATGGGGGTGGCGTTGTGAAACTAACCTCGGCATGCATATTCGCAATATCCGACTCGAGTTGGCTATCGCGGGGCGTTGAACGCACGCGCGTGATCTCTTTTGTGTTACGAGAACGGTGAAGTGGGAGATAGATGGATCTACGCGATTGTCGGACAAACGTGTACGTTACCTGCGCTGAGCTGTTTGTGTTGCGCATTGAGCTCTTTGATTTCATCTTGCAGGATGCCTGCTTGGGCCTCGAGGGCGTCTAGTTGGATCACGGACATGTCTTCGCATTCGGACTATGTAATGAAGCATTAGTCATGGCCGTGGATTGGGAATTGGAAATACGGACTTGATTGGCGACGAAATAAGATGTTTTGCCTGACGCGGTGGCGTCAGTAAGAGGGGATGGGGGATAAAAGGCGGTACATACCGTACGTCTTTTGGGTGATTGCACCGCGCTCAGCAAGTGCTGTGAGGATCTTTTGGGTGGCGGGTTTAGACACAGCGTTTTTGAGGTTCGCGGAGACGTCGGCTGGGTTGGGGAGGTGAGACGCATCAACTTGTTGGAGGAGTGGACGACTTGCCTGCGCCGTAGGGCCTATTGCACTATTGTGGTATGCGATTCATTGAGTGATTCGTTCGAACCCCTTTGAAGCGTACACCAACCTCTTTCATGTATTGTAGGACGCGGTCTTCAGCTGGTATGGGCACAAGACACGTCAGTTCGTCGGAGCACACCATGAGGAACTCGTCCTGCACCTTCCTTGCCTTTAAGAGTAGGCGTCTTCTCAGTTTCTTTCTTTGTTACCGTTGGCATTGCGATGAGGGATGGGGGTACAAGCAGTTGTTGGGTTTGTCGACGCCTCACGGAAACCGCGTGAAATTTGGCATGTTGTAACATCGACCACCGACTCGACCATACTCCTTCCCTGCCCCACCTTGCACATCACATACCGAACAAGATGCCTCCAAAGCAAAATGCAAAGCAAGGTTCATCATCAAAGGTTAAAGAAGACAAGGTGCGGCATGCCTTCCGTTTTCAGTCGTCCAGAAAGGCAGATGTGCTGACTGTGGTGCATGCGACAGACGTTTGGCCTGAAGAACGTACGGTCCGGTGATCATCATTCCCGTCGGCTATGATGATAATTGAACAAAGCGACCATTGGACAGAAAAACAAGTCTTCGAAGGTGCAGAAGCAGGTAGCGATTATGCAAGAGCAAGCGAGTCGGTCAGGCAAGAACAAGGCTCAGGTGCGCTTTCCCCAAATAGGCTGTCCATGACGCTGAGGTGGCGCTTGTGCCCGCAGTTGGAACGTGAGCGCGAAAAGGAAATCCGAGCGCGAGAGAAGGCAGAGGAGGAGAAACGCAAGGCGCAAGAAGCGGCGATGCTACGACCCGTCTTACCGCCTCAAAAGGTGCCTCCAGGTGTTGATCCCAAATCGATCGTGTGTCAGTACTTCAAAATTGGGACATGCGATAAGGGCAAGAAATGTAAATTCGCGTGAGTGTCTCTCAGTGAGGACCCTTCCAGGACGTCATTTCGTTGCTTATCGCCCGTTTTGGTGGACCTCTTTTTGTCCGGGTTTAGACACGATCTGGAGGTTGAGAGAAAGGCTCAGAAGAGGGATATATATACGGATGAGCGTGATGAGAAGCTGGATGGTGTGTCTGTCAATTGCATATGCTGCGCCTTTATGCGGAGCTTGTTCGCTGATGATGGCGTTGCTTGACAGACACGATGGACAAATGGGACGAAGCGAAATTACGTCAGGTGGTCCTGTCCAAGGCTGGTAATCCACGGACGACGACGGACATTGTGTGCAAGTACTTTATCGATGCGATTGAGACACAGAAGTTTGGGTGGTTCTGTAAGTCCGAGCCAGACGTTTTGGGACGTGCGTTTGGAAGAATAACGACAAGATTCTTTCGTTTTGGGTTGGGGGTCTCAGGGGAATGTCCAAATGGTGCGCCCCCACGTTGACTGTTCACCAGGTGACGAGTTTCCATGTCTATCACCCCGCACGCAGGCAAAAGCTGTATCTACCGGCACGCATTGCCACCTGGTTTCGTGTTAAAGTCCCAAAAGAAAGCAGCAGAGGAAGCGGAGAAAGCAAATACCATATCGTTGGAGGAGTTTCTGGAAGTCGAGGTGAGTGAAACGCTTGCCAGGGAGTCCCGAGTTGGTACTTGAACGCTGACCGCGTGTCATTACTCTCCAATTGGACGAATGGATGGGGGAGTAGCGGCATAAACTCGGTAGCAACCTTACAGCTGTGACACCTGAAACGTTTGCGAAGTGGAAGCAGACTCGAATGGATAAGAAGGATGCAGAGGCGCAAGCGGTGCAAAAGGCAAAAGAGACGCAGCAAGCGGCAGGAAAGTATACTGGGATGTCCGGACGAGACTTGGTGCGTATGATGCTTACGAATGTGATCTGGGGAACAATGTGGGCACGTCACCCCACGTTCCTACCCGTGGTTCCACGCGACGAGGAGCGGCGGTTGCTATCGTGCCCCTTCTTTCCCCGGATCGACGATGAGTATGCTAAACGGTGCACCCCGGTTTCATGGACACAGTTCACGTTCAATCCAGACTGGTTCGACGACGAAGATGTGGAAGAAGATTGGGATTTCAGTGCGTACCGGAAAGAGAAGGAGGAGGAGGATAGGCTGGAAGAGCAGCGACTTATTGAGCAGTTCAATGAGGGTTTCACGGATGCGTCAGGTGAGCCGTCTACGTCGGGGGGACGTGGGGACGAAGAGGATGCGGCATCGTCCGATTCGCCTGGACCGTCGACTTGAGAAGGTTGAGGCGTGCGGTACACGTGGAGTATACAGACAATATACTGTGGACATAATTGCGTGAATTGGGTGTTGAGGTAATTGGGGACATTGTCAAGACGGGTTTAGTCAAGGTCCGCGACACGATGCCACGCCTATTGGCTAAAGACAGAACGGAGGGACAAGCCAATCGGACAGTTTACACGCTGAGCATGTTACTGGCGGTACTGTCGGATGTTGCTCGTTGCCAGAAAGAAGGGTCGAGGCCGACCGTTGGCTCGGTGACCTCCAGAAAGGTAATGTCTACGGAGGTGATGAGCCAAGAATCGACTGAACCGGTAGACTTGTAGACGCGCTGGAGTAATGTCGCCCATAAGCGGCCTAATGAAAGCGGGAAGAGGGTCCTCCCGGATTACCCCAATCACAGCGAGCATGGGAGCGCTATGGTTGGCGCGATCTGTCTCCTTCGGTAAAGTCGCGCCCCTTGACGTAAGAACTGGGCGGGAGTATTGCTGGATATAGGAACGAGGGATGCAATGACAGACCGACCGCCATTTCGGCACTGGAACAAGTTTCCGTCAAGGCTGTACCTGGGGAGGCCGGCTGAAGTTGTTGACAGTTCTTGTCCGGATAACAACAGTTGGGAGAGTCTTGACTGCGGTGGGGCGTGGATGTGGGCAGGCAAGTCGTTGTACGGAGAGCAACTTGGACAAGGTCGTTCACAGCGGTTGCCGGAGAAAACAAGGAATCCGGAGTACAAGGAGAGTGAGGAGAAAGCGATGTAAACAATGCGGCGGTGGTAATACCGAGGATTACTGGAAATAGGCGATTAGCAGGGGCAAGGCGATGATGTGATATTGGGCTCACGCGGAGAGGTGGCGCGACCGAAGGCATCGTCCGACTCGCTGTACTCGACCATCCAAATAATCTCCACAACAACACAACACTAACCGAGGCTTCGCACTCGCCATTCGATCAGTGTGCACGTCCAGTGCTTGAATAGCTGGCGAAAAGCCTCCTGCGACAAATCTGCCCACTGGGCGTGTGACGAGTGTTGAGGGCGGGGGAGTCTAGGTCTAGGTGTTGGTCGGGGTGTCTTTCATCTTGGTCGGGAGTAGCGACGGAGCGGGACTGGGCCGGTGGTGAGTGTCAGGGGTGGTCTCGCACGCGTCCTGAAGCGGCAATGGCCGGTGTATCGCCACGCAAGCAAACAGCGCACGAGCCATGTCCGGGAATTGAGAAGAGCGACTGGAGGGACCGGAAGTAGAACGTGATCTTATGTAAGTCGCCACTGGAAGATGTTTCCTTTTGAGGCAAGGCACAATACAAAGTCGGGAGTCGGGGGGACTGCTTATCTAGGGAGTGTGATGCTCGCCGCGGGACCCCGAGTTTATGTCAAGGAAGCGTTTGAATGTCGTGATGGCCCTGACGTGGATCGCGGCGATGGACCGTGGGAAACACACCGAACTCAATTGGGATACCCAATTCCTATTTTGATCTAGTCTGGTTTGCGCAACCTACAATTACTCGCCCCCCAATCGACCGTCCAGTCCATCCCCCCTCGTCAACAATGTCCACTGCTCCTATTGCCATCTCCAACCGCACCCACTCCCGCAAGCTCTCTGCCCTCCCCCCTTGGTCCATCGACCAGACCACCACCGTCGACGAGCAGCCCACAGCACAGTAAGTCGCCATTTCGCTTCCCCGCCCCCGCTCCACCTCACCGTGACGCGTAGAATTCAAGTGTCGCCCGCTGCCTTCAACTTCAAGATGGCCTCGCCCCCCGTCGCCAGTCTCGTCCCAGAGACCGCATTCTACGACCCCTGCGTCGTCGAGCAGCAGCACGTACGTTCACCCCGTTACTTATCGACGCGTTCTCCCTCCATCGACCCTATTCACTAACGCGTCCCTTGCAACCCCCCGTCGCGCTCCCACATCCCTTCCATTCCTCCCATTAACGCTCTAGTGCACAGGCTACGAGTGCTGCAACCTCAAGTTGGGGGACATGCACGCCGTCATGGACCACTACGAGCAGGCCCATCGCGTCTCCCGCTTCGGGAATACATCTTTCCCGGTCCCTCGCCTCCCCGTATTCCAGCACCAGCCAATTGTCATCCCCCTTGTCTCTCATCTCGATACCGACATTGAGATGGCCTCGGCGCCCTCTCCCGCGTCTACCACCACCTCCGATCGCTCGCGCAGTCTCTCCATTCCAGATGACGCCGAGTTCGAGCTCGACTTGGACTCTGACCCGCGAACCCCTCAGACGCCCCCAGCTCTCCATCCTTCCCAAAACATCACCATCGTGTCTCACAATGGCGAACCAGACGGCCTCAATCCCTTCCAATACAACAATCTCGCCTTCTCCAATTCTTCCCCTTTCCAGCAACACTTTGTCCCCCAAAAGCAACCTGCCTACCCTACCGTGGGCATTCCCCAGCCGCCTCTGTTATCTGCTACTACCCCTGCCATTCGTCGTTCCGTCACCGACCTTTCCCGTCGGCCTGCCGCCGAAATGCGGTTCCCTCAGCAATCTCATGCCATCGATTGTGACGTCGACATGATGGGCGAGACGCACGATACCTCGGCATTTCCTCTCGACGCCCGGCAGCAGACCGCCTATTATCAGTCTCCTGTCGTTGTCCCCAATCCAGTGTATCCCCAGCGCCGCCCCCAGATCGCGCGCCAAAATTCGATGCACGTCACGCCTAACCCCACCATGCCTACTCCCCAGCGTTCCCATTCCTTCGCTGAGACACAGTCCCAGCCCTTCCCTCTTCGTCCCGCTGAAGTGTCATTTGCTCAGCCGCGCCCTCTCGCACCGAGTCCTTCTCCAACTTTACAGCAACCCCAGTTCGACACTCAGCCTCGGCCAGTCGCCCCTCGTTCCCGAAATGCGTCCCAGGCGTTCCAACCCATTGTACCTCCGACGCTTTATTCCCCTTCCAAGCGATCGTACGAGGAAGCCGAGAGCCCTTTGTCTGACGGTGCACCGGAAGACGACGCACGTGATGACGATGACGACGAAGACGCCGAAGGAGAGCTTGAGACAATGCCTACCTTGGGTCCGGCGATTATCGATACGCCTATCGCGAAACCTGCTACAACCCCTCGCAAGTCTTCCACCGCAAACTCCACTCGTGAAAAGCGGGCAAAGACCGGCCGTCCCAAAGGTACCGGCCGCGCCTCAGCTCAGAAGGATCCCAAACGTGCACGTCTATTCTGCCCCCGGCCAGGTTGCACAAAGGTACGTATCACGCGAACGCTCATGTGTACCGTCACTTACACCAGTCCTTTTTTGCCAGCGTTACATGAATCCAAATGGTCTCAAGTACCATTTGGAAAAGGGAACGTGTACGATTGAGGCTTGAGTTGCGAGGGAAGATGACGGACACTGAGATTGTGAAAGGTAACTCTCTTCTCCATCTGCTCCGCATGTTCTGGTTGCGTGATGGGATACGCTGTTCCGGTGTTCTCATCAAGTGCTGGCCGGTGGTGTATGACCACTTGGACCGCCTCTCGCCATATTCTTCTCTCCGAATTGCCAATTTCACGAGCTGATCTTTTGTTTGTGATTAGCGGCTAGCGCGCGTTGGACGACAACCCGCGATCCCATCAACATCAAACATCAAAGGCGACAAACACCCCACTACCGCATCTCATCGCTTATCGCCATCATTGGGCTCGAGTCTACCGGCTGACGAAGCAATGCGACATGCGTGCTGTGGGACGGGCCACAAGGTCTCCAGGGGTGGTTTCACGAATGCGATATGGTGTCTGGAGGCGATATTGCAAGGCAAAACCTTGCCAATATGCGCTTCTGAGTTCCACATCGTTGGCTTCCCGGCATTGGATGACCCCGCGGTCCGAGTCATTACGTGGACCATTGGGCTGGTCTATGGCTGGTGGTACCTCTCGGGACCTGGCTGAAATATACTCCTCCAAGTTCGGTTCGGAGGAGCCCCTGGACGGCATTGGATTCCCTTGATGGAAGTGGTGTTTTTGTGTTTCGCTTTTTGCCGTCGAGCTTCTGGCGCATGTTACCTTATCACGAAGGTGGCGCGGCGTCGGGGTGGCTTTATCGGCGACTCCCAATGGCGTTGCAGCTGCTGACCCGATTCTGACGGGCCCGTCTCACCTCCCACTCTCAGTGTCTCGTTTACGCGACCCTCTGCAAACTCGGTCAAACTCTTGTTCCTCGTCCTTCATTTTCGATTCATTTCGTTCATTGTTTATATTTCCCCCTCCCCACTCATTGGACCGCCATTAGACCCCATTCATAATCCCATCTACCCTTCGCGTATTATTCATATGTCATTTCCGTATTTTCATTTCTGTCAACATCACACCGTTGTCCCGCTGTCATCACCTCCCGTTGCTCTCTTTGTCGTATGTGCTAGATAACCCAACTCTCCATGAGCCCACTTCCTTTATGTACTAGAACTATCCCCTTGCGTTTGCTATCTGTCTTTTGGATCTGTCTTGTTGCTCGCTGCTCATATGGATTTGTCGTTCGTCTTTTTTGTTGAAGTTTTTATTCTCTTTATCGTCTTGATTCGTTCTCTATTCACATTAGCAGTATATGAAGTGTACGATCGTGGGCAGGTCCAACGTTCTTGTTATATATTTTAGGTAACTTTTTGCAGTACATGCATTACCGTCGTCTTATTCAGTTGATTTGGTTTTGAAAGCTGTCGTGTGCGTGCGAGACTTGGGAATCGTTGGCTGAGATTTACTGGAACGGGAAGCTGGGAGAGTCTAGGTTTTCATGCCGATTCTTTTTGTTCGGAAGAGAGAGGCCGGAACGAGAACCAAGGAGCGTTGGAATTGTTTGCCCTGTAAAGGGACGCGAGTATGTGGGATACAATAGAGTAGACGAAAGGCGTTTGTTACCTGGACGCGGAAGTTGTACGGATCTGCAGGGTGGACTTTGGTTGTTGAAGCACGGTAGGTTCGGGATGATCGACGAGTTGCGCAAGAGATCGGGGTATCGGGAGGATGACGTGGAGAGAGGCGAATGGCTTGGATAGTGCGAGTAAGGGAGGAGTGTGGCAATGGGAGGTTGCGTTGGGCAGAGGTTTAGGATTACCTGGTAGGGTACGAAATACGCATGTCTACCGATGAGGCGGTAACGCGGGCAGAGTTTCTCAAGTCTCCCTAGTGTCGTTGGGAGGGCGAACGTGTGTGGGTTGCTCATGTGAGTTGGCGCATGGGCGGACGAACGAGGGATAGAGGTGTCGAGTTGAATGGGAGCAGCTCTGGGCGGACTAGAAGGAGCGTTTCTCTTCCCTTGACGTCCGTCGTCGTCGTCGTCGTCGAACAGCGTTGAGGGAGAAGCCGGCCGACGCAGTCCGTCGGGCCCGTCGGGAGAAGAGCGAGTGCGAAACACAAAAAGCTGATGCCGCAACGTTAAACCACTCAAATCCATACGGTGTCCGTCAAGAAAGCCGGTGACGGTCAAAAAGCGCCAAGAGACGGTGTGTCGCACAGAGATGATGCCACCTGGCGTGAAGGCCTCGTGGATTATCGCCATACCAAGGTGGATATATCGGGGTATAATGGAGGTGGGGAGGTACCTTTCTGGTGCGGGACGACAAAAAGCCACCCAGGAGGTGGATGAATGCCCGATGCAAAATGAGGTAAAAATGTGTTTGAGGAGTCACAAGTTGGACAAAAGGCGGTTGGACCGTATGGATGGGTCTCGTGCTGCCCAAGTGAGAAGGGGGGCCATAAAAGGCCCGTGCAGATGCAAGGTTGTGCTTGAGAGTTGATGCGCAATATAGTGAATATAGTGCGGCGGACGTGTGCAGAGGGAACGGGTGAATATTTTGGTTAAAGGTGAATGGCAGACGAAACAAGGACTCTAACACGAGGCTTGTGTTAGAGTCGACGTAAGGCGGGACATGAGGCATCGTACGCGACAGTTGCGAACTACCGACGTCAAACCCGTCACATGCTCTACGGGATTTGCCATTAGAGTAGCCGTCTTGTGATCTGCAGCCCAAGGTTTGGGGCGAGTCTAAGGCGCAAAGTATTCGCCGGAGGGTCCGCTTCATTTCGACTCAAGTTGACGTTTCTCCGTTGGAGAACACCCGCGATGTCGCCCGAGACGCTCTCGACGATGAATGGCGTTACGGAGCCAGGCACGCGTGACCGAGCACGTGAAAAGAAAGTCGCTGCTTATTTCGTAGACCCTATGTCCAAATGGGGGTGCGCCTCGGCGTGTTTCGGCGGATCTTCCTTTTTACCTCGCCCACCGACGTTTCCCCCTCGTCGTTGTATCCGTCGACGGCGAGGATGGAATGGGGAGTGGCGAGGTGGCGGAGAGGGGACAAGGATACATGTGTTTTTCTGTGGAAAGTCACGAGAAGAGGGAGTGAAAGGGATGGTGTGACCGGGTGACCGGACCGTGTCATCTGCCCTTGTGTCAAAGCGTCTCTTTTTCTTCAAATGCCCTCTCAACACTTTTCTCGCCTTTCCTCCCCGCCGCCCCCCATGTTCAAGACGATCCTCAACGTCGCCCCAGAACACATCAGCGACGTCCCAGCCGACGATCTCGGCCACCTCTGGACAGGTCAGACTGCACACCCCTTCCCCACTCCCCCGCTAACCTCACCCTGTCCTAGTATTCACAAAGGTCAAGGAGAATATCAAGGACGGCAGGCGATTGGAGAACCTCAGCTGGCGGTTGTGGTACCAGGAAGTCGTTGCTCCCTCATTCCGCCTCCAGTCATCCCACGACTCTCCGTTCCTTGACTCCCCACCCGTCGAGCAGCCCCCACTATCAGTCGACAGTGATACCGCTTCAGAACCTGACGAGGCTAATACCGACGTTGACCAGCCATCATGTCCCGCCCTCCCTCCTTCAACATCTCCCACATCTCAATCTCGACCACCAGCCCGTTTACGACCGTCTCTCTCGCCACCAACTGGTCGCAGACGTAATGCCTCCTCCCATCCTCTCCACTGCTCGAATCCTGATTCCGCTTCCCCACTCAATCGGCCACCCGTCCACGATCGGGCACATTCCACACCAGCCCAATCGTCATCCCACAGTTCCCGTATAAGTCCCCGCCGTCCTCCATCGTTCAATCTCGGCAAGATTATCACCTCTCTACCTCAACTAAGGCCGCCTTCATTGTCCGCTGCTGTCGTTGCTGTGCTCCCTCCGACAACTCCGCCATCCTCAAACCAACTGTTGGCTCCCGCGCTAGTCGTATTACAGCCTACCCCTCGTCCTACGCCTCCAGATTCGCCCCGAGTACCTAACCACTACCAAATCCCTTCCAACTCGACCACTCTCCTCGTTCCTCAACCGTTCTCACCGGAACCAACTCTCGCACCACCACAAAACACTCCCCCGCAAACTACGACCGCCGGTCCAGGTCCACCTCCCATGGCCCCAGTTCCAGTCGATGATGGTCGCAAGAAAAAGACTTTTTTCTTTAAAGAGTCTCCCGGTGCCGGCGAAGACGGTGCCGCTAGCGGCAGTAGCGCTTCCAGTGCCGTCAAGCCCGTTCCACCCCCCCAGGCAGATCAGATCACAGAGGCTGTCCTAAACGGATTACAAAATGCGGCTAATTCCAAGCACGCACGTGCCCACCTGCCTGCCAAGAAGGGAAACCCGTCCACAAGGCAGCTCTCTACTCTGGCTTCCCGACAGGCTGCCACCCGACAGGTCACGGTCGGTCACGCCCGCGGAGCACTCAAATCTGCCCTTCATCAGCGTCATCACTCGACTCAGGTTACTGCTGCTACCCGAGCTCCTCCTGCTCGGTCGAAATCCACCGCAACCATTACCACGGTCCCGGCACCTGCCCCGTCTAATCCCCCCAAAAGATCCACGTCTTCCTCCAAACTCCCCCCTCCGAGTGAAGTTAGCAGTGCAAATACTATTATTGCTCCTACATCTCCCGTTCGTCCCGCCTCGCCTGCCCCTCTCCCCGCACCTGCTCCTAGCCCCGCTCAAACGAGGCCGAAGCATCCCGTTTCCCAGCTTTCCGAGAAGCAGGCGGAGAAGCAGCCTGTCCGTCCGCTTGCTCACAATAACGGCGGTTCAAAGAGCACCCTCAGCACCAAGAACGGGCGCTCTGACATGGGAACCTCCTCGGACTTTGAAACCAGCGATACCGAGGGCGATGATTCTTCCTGGGCGTCTGATTACAGCGATGAGGATGAACCCGAGACTGGTCACATCACCAAGGAGGCTGCCTTGGAGGCCGCACGCCAGCGCGACATGTTTGCCAAAGTCCCTACTCGATCATATGCCGACCTCGCGAAACACAGACAAAAGTCGGGTCTCCTGACAAACCTCTTCCATCCTGATCCAGCCATCATCCCCTACCTGCATCACCCGTTCCGCGCCCACAGCTCTGCTGTCACCCTCGGGTCTAGGCCAACGCCTCCCCCTCCTGGCGTGCAAAGCCTCACCTCCAAGTCAACGGCCGCAATGCCTCTGGCTGCACAGGTCACGGTCACCCAGGCCCAGGTGCCAGCCAACGGACGGCCAGGATACAGGCTCAGAGGCAGGCCGGAGGACCTCGATGTGGAGACGAGCGACGAGGAGGACGGGGAAGGAGAGGATGTGGGCTCGGTGTCGAAGAGTATGGCGCAGCGTCGGCTAGAGGAGTTGGCCGGGATGAGGACCAAGAAGCACGAAGCCGCCAAGGCTACGCAGGCTCATACGCAGGCTCAAGCGCAGGCTCAGCCACCAAACGGTGCCCAGCGGCGAGGCAGAATTTCACAGCTTCAAACGACGCGCATGAACGTTACTGGTTCGGAACAAGTGTTGCCCCATCACGAAACGTCTGTACAGGACCTGAGCACGTCTTACGTGCATCTTCCGCCGACAGCCAGCGCACCGATCGTTCTTCCCCACCCTTACAACCTCCCCGCTCCCGCACCTCCTGCCACACCGCGGACGACGCGGCGAGAAATGCTGGCTACCGAGATGAGTGAGAGTCTGAGGAGGCAGATCCTCTGGGAGAGGGAAACGAACCGCAGACTCTGGGGAGCTTATACGCGGAGAGGAGCGACGACTGGGGATGCCAATGGACGGAGACCCCCAGTCGGTGTATATGGGAATGACGCGTTCCACGCAAGCGGTTGGTAATGCAGCATTACCTCCGCAATGTTTTCACTGTCCATAATTCCCCCTTTCCTCTCAATACGCTCGTTTGCACCGGTGCACTTCTCTCCACTCTTTCTCATCAAATTCCTCCCCTCGTTTTCTCTTACTCATTCTCCAACGTCAAACCTCGACAAAATCACTTGCCAATTCTCATCTCTCTCACGTCGTCAAGCTTTTTTTCAGTCTGCATATTTCCTTGTCATTCGCTATCGTCGGGAAAGCCTGCACTCGGCGACTCCCATCCGCATTTCCATCGGTCTCGCACATAGTCTCCTTCTGATTGGTTGATTTTTTGCATATTTTCGTTCCGCGCCCAAGTTGATGTTATTCTTCTATTTCCCTCCCTTTCTAATTGTACATATCACACCCGCTCGACCCATCCGCCCTTCTTTTTAGCCTAGTCTCTCTCCAACCGACATTGTTCTTGTAGTTAGTCTCTGGATTGTTCGACGTGTCGGTTTGCGCTCGTCCATTTTTGGTGTGTACTAATAGGTTTCTCTCGGTTATCGTCGTCTTGTCTCTTTGTAGTAGTCCTGTTGTCGTCGTCTGCACGCTTCTTTCGAATTGATGATTCTCGAGTTCTCTATTCGCTGCGTGTTCATGTGCCTCGGCGTGCCGTGCCTGTTTGAACCAACATTGCTCGCGTGTGTTAGCTTATGTATGTGTTTCCCGTTGATGAGAGACAGAAATTGTATTTACTCGACGCCAGGGTTCGCCGCTGAGACGTTATTCTGGGTTATTGAATGCTGTCGAACTCTGTCGTTCAGCGTGCCGCGGTCCGCTCGCGTCGGGGGTCTGGACGGGTGTACGTATTTATGGGCTTTGGATCGATCGAATTGGGGGGGTCGAGGCGCGTTCGCGGTCGCGAGCGAGTCGTTTGGGAGCAGGACATGTGATAAGGGGGGTGTGTATGTGTGGAGGCCATTATGTACGACGGTGAGAGGCAAACCGTAACGCCATTGACGAATTGACGAAATAATGCCAAGTCCAGAATGACGGATGCGTAGAATGTCCCGCGGTTTGGTTTGCTAAAGACGGAGATATCGGCGGTTTGAAAAGGTAAAACCGTGCGATATTCTATTTCCCTCACGTCGCCCGCCGAGAGCGTCGTCGAACTGGGTACCAGGACGAGGTGGTATGCGTCATACGTTGTATAAACCTGTGTGCGCAACACTCGGCTAAGCAAAGCGCTCAAAGTCACAAATTTCGTTGCGACAACTCTCCGGGCTCCGGAGTCCGTAATGGGTCTTACATCAACCGGGACGCACGCTAACCACTCAGCAGTAGATCATAAGGCGTAGCCATGTCTGCGGGTGACTCTGCACTACCTCAGAAAGCGCGCATATTGCCAGGGGTGCGTAGCAAGGACGAGGTAATTTGTGGGTTCTCGTGAGGCGGGGATAATCGGGGAATGGCCGAGGGGTGACTGGAGGCTTCGCTCGGGGTGTGCCCGATTGCGTTTTCGTGTGTAGGGAGGCGTTCGCAGTTGGTCTTGGAAGGGTCGGAAAGATGTCGGGGACTTTATTGAGAAATTGTTGGGGATGAGAATAGTCGGAACGGGAAACGGCGGGGTGGGTGCCAGGCCTGAATGTGTAAGTAATTAAGACGGTACAATGTTGATACATACCCAGCGGATGAGTGAATTGAGTCGCTGGAATGGCAATAATTTGGAAACAAAAAGGATGCTGTGGACGGGTATGGCGGCATCGTCCTGAACGACACGCCCCGCTGCGGCGCCGATCCACAGAGCCGTCCGACGTCACCACTCAATTTGATGACGTCCCGAGAGCTATTGCAATATCAGGCGGTAAAGGCAAGGCGTTCCCATCAACGCGGTCGTCGGACGACAGGGAAAAGACTTGTGTGCTGCGCCTCCCGCTGCGCCGCTAGCTTCCTCACCACAACGCACGCCATGCTCGTACGACGTGCAGTGGACTATCTGCAGCAGTAACATCCGTGGGCGAGATCGCAGAATTCACTCAACTTGATCGTCTTTGGGAGAAGCTGTGTGTTGGTGAGATAGAAAACATGCGGAGGGTTTGGCGAACGTCGATGTCGAAGGTCAGCGGATGAGCAAAATACCTCTTCTATGGATGATTTCGTGCAATGGTACGTCTAGAACGAGGGTAGGCGTTAACCGGGCGTTGCTGACTGAGCATCTGGGTGTCGGAGACGGTGTGGCGAAACTTGCGCATTGCCCTTGAGCCTGAGATATCGCTGGTCTCTAAATCTGCATCCGAGATGTTCTGACGGCCGATGGGGTAGGTTGTACCAAAAATGAGTGAGTGCGTGGGCAGTTCAAACCGAGAGGGGACGGTCAACGATCGGTGACAGTAGTGAGGTTTGCTGAACGTGGATTCTGAAAGTCGGCGAATGAGCAAACCGGGAGTCTCTACTGCAGTACGAACAGGCATTTGGGAATGGGCGATCATTCCTATGGTTGAGATGCTTATTCTGGGGAGGCCGCCGGCTGTTTCAGCAGGTGTCCTTGTCAGGGCGCGGTGGCAATACTCGCTTGGGTATCCTGATCTAGACTAAAGGGAAGGCTAGTACGCAGGTCTGTGCCCAGATACTTGAAGAAAGAGGGGGTAAATGATGCGAGAGACGCGTAAACACATACCTATTCTAGCCAAGACTCATGACCGCGACGACTGAGGGGGCCAATAATTGTGTGCCGCTTGGGGACACGTCCGCCAGGTAGCAAGCTACATAGGTGTTGATCGGAAGCCGGGGGTGGTAGATAGGCGTTGGCATCAGCGTTGAAAACGCCGAACGAGGAACGCCTTTGGAAGGGGGCAGGTTGTCGAGCTTGGGCAACGAAATGGGGCCGGAAGAGAAGGACATTGGGAAGATGCCTGGGTGTGGTCGTTCTGTAAGGCTAAGGCGGATGCCAAATAACGAGGTGTGGGCTAGATGGTGCTGTGAGATGCGGTCACCAAACGAATCGCAAGAAAGGACAACCGCGCCCTTCCACCGCGCCTGCTGATGGAGCAGAAAAGTGAGTTCAGAGATAGAAATGTAGATATGAGGTTTTGGTATGTAGTGGTTGAGAGGGTCGAGGGAGCTGCGGCATGAAGTGCGACGAGAAAGACGTTGCAAGACAGCCAGCGTGTAACGAATTTCGAAGGGGCAGCACCACTTCCATAGCATTTCTGACCAATACGCACACCACAGATGCAGTATACGCAATTGTGAGGAGTCTGTCAGAGTAAGCAGAGCACAAAGTCTACGGCCTCCAGCACGAATCGGGTAGACGCCCCCGGCGTCAAATGTGGTTAACCGAGTCCTGTGACGGGGCAACGCGGTAATGAGAAGGTATTGAGTTTGCGGAGACGTAGTATGAAAGAGGATGACGCGTACTTGGTGCGCGAACGAACCTTGAGCATGCAATACTCGGCGACGAGTTTACCCCCGGAGAAGCATGGCACACCGCGGCGCAGGACGCAGCATTCACTACCAAGAAATCGTTAGACAGACGCAAAAAGGGTAAGAGGGACGAGAAGGCGTACTGCGGCAGTGGGGGGTACCCTCGAGGTACGGTCGTTGGGCAAAGTCGGTAGGATACACCACCAGGACGCGTCGTCGCGTTGCCGAACAAGAAATATGGTGTCATATTGCCATCAGGGTATATTTGGGTTCAAGAAGAGGGCGAAATGCATGCTGAGTGGGGCAGGACAAACTCGGGTGTTGGGTGAACGCGTCGCCCCGTGTCGATATGGCCTTCGTTCTAGACGACTTGAAAACCACATCTACTCAATATCAGAAGAATTGGGGTGCTGTTTCTCTTTCCTATATCGGTAAATGATTAATGGCCAAAAGGGGAGCCAACCGATGTGAGGGCCAACGGTACACGCGTATGCTCAACGTTGCCCATTGGCGTCTTTCACGGCCCCTTCGGCAAATACTTACAGCGAGAGTCACTACAAATGAATGGTTGTTGAGCTTTTGAGTTGCTGGATAGGGATTGTGTTGAGGCTTCGGAACACCGGTTCGGTTCGAAATACGGATGTTGCCTGACTGGAGGCTTGACGCGTTGACGACATTGTACGCGTCTCCGGCAGATCCCCAATTAGACGTGTCGATGAACAGCAGGCACGATGGTGAATATGCTGTAAGTTGCGTGGGCGGAGCCGCCAAGGAGGTGCTGAGATTGGTCAGCTGGAAAGAGTGTTGTTGGTGTGCACCGCGCTACGTATGGGATGTCTCATTGGCGTGGCAGAAATCGAGGCAAAAAATGGACTAGGGGGGATGTTTGGCTGACACATTGACGCGGGAGTCACTGGAAGCGTTGGGACCGGGAGCGAATGAACGAACACAACTCGGGCGCTTGGAACCCCAAATCGAACTCGAGGACGTGGGGCTTTCGAAGTATAGAAAAAGATGGATCCCCATCAGGATTCGCAAAAGGTATCTGGGGGGACGAATGTGCCGAAAAGACGTGTAGTGTGTTCGGCAGTGGGAGGAATTCCAAAGGCACGCCAGTAGCAGTAAATACGCGTTCTAGGGATGAACATATGATGGACATGCGCAGGCCGCATTCTTCAATATACCGCAGTCGAACCATCTTCCGAATTGGCTGTTACACCAAAGTTTATGGGTTCGGACTAGGCCAACTTTGGAAGTGGACTTGCATTGCTATCCACAGCTCATTTAAAGAGCGGATTGCTGTGATATTCAAAGCATGCTGGTGGAAGGGAGAGGCAGTAGCCGGTGAGCCAAGCAGATGCCGAGAATGGGAGTCGGGTTAGGAATAGCGTGTCTAGGTTACCCGTGTTCTGAAACAGCGCAATGCCCCTGGGTTGACGCAGTCCCCAGCGCAGTTGCCCGTCGTAATGCTGAATGTTTTGTTTTGTAAGGGGTGGTGGGTACGGATATCCGGATTGACGTCCGGACACCACGAGAGCGGTAACCTCCACCCTGAGTCTATACTCCTCCACCCCGTAAATGGTGCGGTGACTCCCAAACTGTACCGGCTCGGAGAACAACAAGAAGTCGGTCGAACAACCCGAGATGCCGCTGCGCCGTAGCCTCTTAGCCTACTCTATCACGTGAGGGTGTTATCGAGGTCGGGGAGGGACCGACCCACGCAATCGACAAGGTCGAGGCGGTTGTGAGTGGCGATGACTCAGCGCTTGTTCGACGGGGGAAGTGACGTACTTGACCGGTCGCTTAGTGAGTGCAGCATTACTCATCCATTTTCCATTATCTTATCTGGTCGCGGCGCGGCGTTGGTATGAGGCGCCCGCGCCCCTACGATGGTTGGGATCGCGTTTGGAGGAACTGCGAGTCACGAAAAAAGGGACACGCGTTGACCGGCAGAGAGTTTGCGGAAGATTACGCGTAGCCTTGGCCGTTCTCGATATCATGCCTCTTAGACCATAGGGTCCACCCGCTCTCGGGGTCTCACTCCCTCATTCATACAAATAAACGCGGATCCACGGTTTACAATCTGACCGCGACCAAGACGCCCCTCCCTCGTCCACTACCCCCTCCAAATGTCCTCCGACGATGATCTCCACGAAATCGACGACGGCAGCATCCCAGGTTTCTCCCATGCCGTCGGCTCAGCAGACAGTGCAAAGAGGAGAAAGGTCCTCAGGTGATGCACCACCCCAAGCGCTCCGACCCCGCCCCGTCACTCACCAGCCCTACAGAGCTTGCGACGTGTGCCGACGCAAAAAGATCCGTTGTGATGCCCACTCCCAGCCCAATATCAAATGCACCCACTGCGTGACTTACAAGCTTGGTATGCACTTACACCCACTCTCACCCCACCCCAGCCTTACTTAGCCTCACCAGATTGCACATTCATCGAGGGGGCCAAAAAGCGTGGTCCACCCAAAGGGTACGTCTAGCCTTACGTCGCCTCCGGCACTCGGCATCCCTTAACTCCGACACTACCCCCGTTACAGCTACATCGACGATCTTGAAAAACGCTGCCAGCTCCTCGAGCGTCTCGTTTTACGCGTATGTCATACCTATTCTCAAATCATCCAGTTTTGCTCCTTCCACAAATCAGCCACGACTAATTGACCCCTGACTAACCCCCTCTTGCGCAGCTCTCCCCCACTATCGACCTTGAAAGTGAGGTCGGTCCCAGTTTCACAAAAGATACCTGGGCTGTTGTCAGGGGCGCTGCAAATCATGGCCGTGGTTCCCGATCTCTTGCACCCATCAAGTCTGCTGGGCTTCCTTCAGCACTCCCACCTTCTCCCACCCTCAGCCCTTCTAATTGCCCCGTTAACCGCATTGGCTTTCCCAAAGACCCTAGTGCCATCCCTCCAGAAGTAACCCTCAATGTCACCTCAAACCTCAACTCGGACGACGAAGCTAACTATACCTCCAGCACCGGTTGTCTAACAAAGCACATTGAATCCGGCATGGAGGAGCTTGATCTCGCAGGTTTCGAGACTCGCTTTCACGGAAAGGTATCCTCCCCCGTTCTCCATCTATACACGTGCTCACCTCGTCTTCCCAGTCTTCTGGTGTATCTCTTGTCCAGGTTGCGATGAACTTGAAGGAAGAGGTGACAGGCAGCGGTCTTAATACCAAGCGCATGATTAACCTCCGTCCCAAATTCTGGAAGCCAAACCCCGTGAGCTCCACCCCATCTGTTCTCCCACCTGATCCTCACCCCCACCTCGCTTTACAGTGGGAATGGATGACTTCCTCCCTCCCCTCTCTCGAACACATCGTCTTTCCCCCTGAAGATCTCGCCGACAAACTCATCGAACTCTGCTTCGAGCATGTCTTGATCGTCTTTCCCGTCATTCACAAGCCATGGTTCACCCGGCAGCGTAAGATGGGCCTCCACCGCCGCGACGTCAACTTTTGCAGAATCTATCTCCTTGTCTGCGCCGTTGGATCCAGGTACACCGACGACGAGAGGGTCTGCGTCAAGAATCCATCCACTGGTGACATCGAATGGACATCCGCTGGTTGGACGTACTTTGCCCAGGTCATGAGCATGAAGAGTACGTCGTTTTTCCCCTTCATCTGGGCCAACATTGACCGGCTCGGCGTGGCAGGACCCATTTTGGCTCCAGCGAGGCTCTCCGACCTCCAAACCACCGCTCTCTCTTCCCTCTACCTCCAAGGCACCAGCGCTCCTCACGCCGCCTGGCTGCTAACAGGTATTGGCCTCCGCTTTGCACAAGATATCGGTGCCCATCGTGAAAAGGTACGTCCCAGTCCGTCCCCGTCGCAATATTGACTGACCATGTCCAATAGGTATACGGCGCCGATCACCCATTCGAGAATCAGATGTGGAAACGAGCTTTCTGGTGCCTTGTCGCCTTGGATCGCATCACAAGCTCTGGTACGTGTCACAAGCATCTCGCACTCCGCTCATTCACTTACTCGGCTGCAGGACTCGGCCGCCCCATAGGAGTCTTTGACGAAGAGTGCGTCACCCAACACACTGTTCAGGGGCATATGCTCATCCCTTCTCCCCTATAGCATCGACGCTGACTTGCCCCTCGAGGTAGATGACGAGTATTATGACGAGGCCACTAAGGAATGGAAACAACCCGAGGGCAAGGTTCGCCGTCGCTAACGTGCCTTCGGCGCCCGACTGATCTCCTCCTAGCCAGCGCACCTCATGTGCTTCAACCACTACGTCAAGCTAATGGGAATCCTCGCCTATGCAATCCGCACTGTGTACTCCATCAACAAGTCCAAGGTACACCTGGGGTTTGTTGGCCCTGAGTGGGAGAGCCATACAGGTCAGATTAGATTTC
>WSTW01000423.1:0-15541 GCA_019632305.1 Tulasnella sp. 403
AGAGGATGTAACTGAAAGAAGTTCCTGGACCCGAGACGAGGTGAATAACCGCCGGCGTTGCGGAGCTTGCAAATCGTCGGGGGACTGAAGGAAACCTTCTCCGGTTGATCACCCATCATCTCGGATTCCCGATGGTGCTGGTGCCATCATTTAACCAGTCTGCTGCCAGGTGGAGAGCATCCTGTCAGCAGGGGATAACGTCGGGTCGGAACGACTCGGTCGACGGTCGCCTAAGCGACACGGAGCGCTCTAACAGCGAGACGCAGAAGTATATTTGGCCTCGGTGCCGTGCTAAGCCACATAATGGTATAAACTTGCGTTTTTTTCATCCCGTACCATATAATCCCTTTCCAGAAGGTGTTCAATTCGTTTCTTGATATCTTGCACGGCGGGGACAAAATGCTTTCGAAGGACTTCGATTGTCTTGATTTTCAATGCCTCATCCATAAGCTTCTTGTGGCCCTTCATGATTCGAACGATAGCGGCATCAATTGAGGCTTGCCGGTCTAGGTCGATAGCTAGCTCGATTCTCTTCGTCTCTTCGACCTGTATAGGCGGAAGTCATAATCTGTCGAAGTCTCCCTCGCATCTGAGCTAGGAAGGACTCACCGTTTCTTGTTGTTGTATACTCGGAATATGAAGCTTATGACGCCGATCGTCGAATTTGACGTTGAAAAGGAACTCATCAGTATCGGCAACTTCCTTGCCAGGTGGTCGTTTCGCCAAGACGCGGGTTCTGCCTAAGGCAAGAGACTGGAGAGTTGGTATAAGGTCGGCCGATTCTGCGTGGAACAGTGGGATGAGTCAGAACAGAGTACGACATTAGCTTCTGGGCTTACTCATTCCACTCTGGAGTAGAATATCCTGGTAACACAGCTTATTCTCGTCTTGGAATAGAAGCAAGACGACAGCTTGATAAAGACTCAACGATAGCTCCTTCTCGCCGCTATCAAATTGTGCCATCAGGGTAACGGTCCCAAGAGAATGGTTCCAGTCAAGCTTATGGTTCTTATGCTTTTGCTTGTAGAACTCCGTGAAAGATGATAAGGCTTGCGACATCTGCAAAAATGCGTCAGCACGTGTCTCTCTTCACATCGTGCATCATCGTGCACACCTGCGGGGGAAGGTTCACCGTGCCTTCGTATTTTGGGAACGGCCAAGTAGAAAACTTGAGGACCATAACAGACATCTTCTTGTCTTGGTGAGCACGATTACGCGCCCGATATTCACTCAAGAGATCTCTGGAGAGCGCTATATCCTTGAACATGTCATTTCCCTTCCCAAACTCGGGATCGTAGCCTTCGAGAACGGGCGGTTAGCATAGTATAGCGCAGTCGATCGACCGCGGTACCATCTCTTAACCGGTTGATAACACGTTCTTCCAACGCGTCCGATGCACTTCGTTGCAGTAGTAACCGCTTTGCCAAGGCGCGCTCGTAGAACGTTCTAAACACATCTTTATCTGAGCCGGAGGCATAGATTAGCCGCGACGGTGCCTGAAAGAAGACCGACTGACCTTGTGTGAATCGATAGAGCCCTAAAACATTGTCGATCTCTTTCCAGAAGAGGTCTTCCGATTCTTCCCGTTGTCCTTTCCGCATGGCCAGATCAACATATTTGGCTATCCCCGTGGATCGTGGTGAGATATATATCAGAAACCACAAGTTCATGAGCCGAGCTCACCGATCATCTCCGCGGGCTTTCGTTTACGAGCCAAGAATCCCTTTTCGAAAGCCCCTCGAGCTGCGTATGAGAAGGGTCGGTCCTCATCGCCGTCTTCAGCCCTTGCATCGGGTATATCACCACCCTGATCGACCGTACTTTGTGAGGGTCTTTCATGAAATGCGACCACGAGTATCTTGTCGAGGAACTCTTTTTCGTCCAATAGCCGTGTTACCATATCATCGTCTTTGGCAACGTCACGCACGATCTCGGCGATATTATCCTTCAATATATCTTTAACCACTTCCTGAGACATTGGAGCAGGGTGACGTACCTGTAACCGGGCAACGAATGCGACTTGCAGATCATCCAGGTTGTCGATTCGTTTGTACAGGGTGTACATCCTGGCTAGTTCTGGGATTCTGCGTCCTGTCATAGCATCGTGCACGGCTAATATATTCGAGTGAGTACTAGACCATTTAGGAATATTCGAGACGCACCTGGACTAGCCAACTTTCTCATCAAATCCCTGGGCATTAGTGCTAGCTCCGCAGCTCGTATAACGAAGGAGCCATCGTTGTCATCTACGAGTTCTGCCACCAACTGGCTTTCTTCGGCTAGTCTCTTCTCACACCGCACCATATAGGCAGTGGGGGAGAGGGTCTCAGACTCCTCCATAGTCTCCTTCGCATATTTTGAATAAAAATCGGTGGTGCATGAGACGAACGGAGTGAGGAAGTGAGAATTGAACAATCCAACGATACGAAGGACCGAAATGAGCCTCTGAACTATAGAACGAGATTTCTGCTTCGCGTCATTTGCATCAGGGCTGTTTGTATGGCGTCATCAGCACACACGGCGTCCTTGGGGGAGGGGGGGGGGCCTCACCTGTCGTCCATAATCGTGTCGCCACTTGCGTCCTTCAGCACCTCTGTCCTTTCTTGAAGAGCCCACTGACGAATACCACTCGATATCTTAGAAGAGCAACCGGAGTGAGCGTATATGCTATCACGAATGATGTCCAAACAGAGGTCTCTATCGGATGTTGAGTAAGCGTCGGAATAACACCATACTCGACGATTTCTTACTTGACAGGTTTCAGTTCCGGGTGTCTCAAAACATAGCTTTGATCGAGATCAACTAATATGGATTGCAGGAGACTCTATAAACGAAGTCGTCAGTGGTGAACCTAGTCGGGAATGCTTCGAACTCAAACCAGTCTTTTGTGGAGCCAGTCCATCCTCGTCGTAAATCCATCCAACCAAGCAACACCTTCAAGCGGGGTCTTCATCACTTTGACCATCTTATCGATCGCTTTCTCCAATTCAAGCTTGACGCTCTGATATACGTCATGACCTCGGTCCGCCATGACCACCAGGACTTTGCATGCCATATAAATGGTTTCGAAAGACGCAGTGATAGGATTTGCTTGCTCCGGGGGTGTCATAATGGAACCGACGGATCGCCTCAGTATGACGAATAAACCATCAAGTTCGGGACGCAAGTCGAACGCTAGGGATCAGTTCAGTGGGATCCATTAGAATCGAGCTCAGACTTTGCGCACATGACCTTATGTTTAGGGTCATCCCCTTCCCTCTGGGAGGGACGGCCGTCGCTTTGCCTTTCTGATTCCGGGAGCTGGAGACGTTTGAAACATGAGTGTTTTGGTCAAGACGCGCCGCTTTCCTCGGGGGCGAGCGAATAGCGCCTTCATCAGTAGTAGATCTGTGAGGAAAGTTCTTGAATGCGTCGCTAGTCGAAGGGAAGTTACGGAACATGGCAGCCATGGTAGGGTATAGCCCGTCGAGATTGGAATCCTGGATCTCACGTGATCACTCCTGCTTGATAAGATGGCGGCACATCCACCGGCCGGTCATCGGAAGGTCATTCAGTGTTGTTGAAAATTCAGTGGTTCCATCATGGGTAAAGCCTCAGATATACTGAAAATTAGTCATAGTCCGATATTCTGACTATATGGGGAAAGCTGAGGCCGATAATGATACCGCACACAAGGGGCATGCCAACATCTTCGCCTGGGAAACACAGCGGGGACATCTGGATAACTCACAGTGTGTTCGCCACATGTTTGCCCCCTTTGTCTGGAAGAAAGGGAATGGCGCCCAGGCGAACACGAGTGCAACATTCAATGTGTCACGCTCGAGTTTTATCTGTGTTTTCCAGGCAAAAATGTTGCCCTGTCTCTTGTGGTAGTGACATCCCCAACGCGAAAGTACTCGAGTAGATATCACTTGGCAAAGCGCGAACAAATCGAGAAGAGCTCAAAGCGCTGTCTAATCGATCCTGTCATTTATCGAAACGGGTTGACGAGGTCCATATCGGCCAAGTGACAGAGCTTCATATCTGCGAAATTGAACCCGCCTAGTATTTGGTTGTTCGAAGGATATGATAGTAAGCCGTTTTCACAATAGAAGTTCAAGCGTCTTTCCTATGGAAACGTTATGTTGTAAAGTCCCATTACAAACGAACACAGGTGAATGATTTAACGCCCTGTCTGCAATATAAGCTTCTCACCTCGAAACATTCGTCGGGGTTCCACCCGAATTCTGACATAAAAATCGTGTTACCCACGAATGTTGATTCCGATAATGGTTGCGGAAGTGCCCCAAACGTCCAACTTGGGGCCAAATTGGACATCACTTGAGAAGCAGGTTGCGCCGACATTACAGTGGGCATCGATCTCAAGTTGTGCTGCTGTAGACGTCGATTGGATCAAACTAGTGTGGGTTTCGTGACTTACTGGATTGGTGGTTGGAACAAATCCAAATTACTGACACTAGTGGGCAACCCTGCCCTGGACATCGTCTTACCATAGCTGAGTCGAAGTTCCTGGGAGAAAGTGGTGAGTCTGTCTATTATAACGGTCGACGGAGTCTGATACGGACCTCGAAGCTCCAATTCTGATACATAGGTGACGCGGTGATGCTTTGGAACACCTCCGGTCTCCCTTGAGCACCTATTTCAGTGTGAGGCAAAAAGAAGCTTGAAACAGGCGCGTCAGATCCGCCGAACACCATGGACGTCTTAAGCTTGAGGGTGTAGTGTGGTGCAATCTGGTTCGTGATCGTAGAGTATTCGCCATTGTTACCACGGCCTCTCGATTTGGCAAGCAACGCACTAAGTTGGCACGAATGTAAAATTCACCACATCGTAGGGGATAGACACGGCTCGTAGGCTTTCCAGTATCAACATTTTGGACCATCAGACGCGTCCAGTGCAGTATCATTACGACAGCGCCATCATCGGAAGCAATGAGATGCATCCGCTTGAGAACTTTTTACGATGGCACAGGAAACGCCTCGCCCAGTGCCTGGACTAATTCGGAAAATTTGGACGCAGGAACGACCATCATACGACCCGCGACATCAAGCCCAAACGCGTCCTCACCCTCTCGTGGTTGTCGGTTCGTAAATTCATAATCCAAGGTATGTGATGCGAACTGAAAAGACGTGAACTAGTGTCAGAGATGTACCGTAGACCTCGGGCCGGGACCTGCCTTTTGTATGCATTCGTCCTCTTGGTGGAAAGAATGCGTACCAGCTTGAGGTCGTAAACGTTCGACCTTTCGCTTTTTGGTAGAGCCTCCTGTGGGTGCTTGTTCCTCGTCTTCCATCATGGAGTTCACATCGAACGCCGATAAACGATATATGCGCGAAAGAACTATGTAGTTTTCGAACGTATACGGCTCTTTCTGGTTATGAATACTGTTGTTAGAACATCGTAAAATGTGAGGATACAGTAACATACCTCGTCGTTTGCCCATTTAATCTCGTCCGCAAGCATGCGATACATGGGTGGGATGACCTGTATCGGCATATTGACCAGTCGCTCGCATAAGACTAATCCCACGTGATTTGAGGAATCTAATGCCTCCTTTCCTATTATTCGTTGCAATGCAGCGTGGGCAGAGGGATTCGAGGCGGACTTAGACAGAAGGTAGGACACAAGGGCTTGAATGGAGGGATGTTCCTGCGAGTATCGGACAAGGTTGGTTCCAATAGCAGCACAAGTAGGATTTTTATCCATTTTACCTTGTGTATATTGATGTTGAGGACGGTCAATATGGCGTATGGGTCACTGTCAATCCCGTCGGTTTTCACAGTCGTTCCGAGAAGAGGTTGGCTCAAGATTAGGTCCGCTAGATCATTTAGCTGAAATCCCTCGGAGTCAACTTGGAATAATTGTGCGAGAAGTCGTTTGAGCGCTAGATAGTCTATGGGTCGGGGGTCGAAGAAATCGAAGTCGACGTTCACAAAATCCTTCGAATACGTTAGCCGTGACAAAGTTCCATGCATAAGTATTCTATCACCCACTGGTTCGCTTCCGGAGTCATCGTCTTCAGCATCTTTAATGGGCTCCTTTCTCTTGGGCATTGGAAGGAGAAGTTTGACTTCGCGACGGTTGAAGGTGGTTCGGCGACCTTCACCGTGGGAGTGCATCATGTTCGACCGTTCCTTCAACCAAGATCGCCGCTTCCGGATGTCCTGACTTCCGTGCCTCACATGCTAGTTTGAAAAAGTCTGGCATATATAGGGTATCCGACTCTGCCAGAAGATCAACCGAAGATCCGTTTCCATATCAATTGTCCTGCCCGACGCCGCTCATCTGCCGCTCCACCTTCCTTGGCACCCAGCACTGACTGATTCTCCACTGCCCTCCGACCCAAATACGGCATGACCTATACCAACAGTTAATCCAAATCTTCGGAGAGTGATTGAGACACTTACATCACGCAGAGCCCCATAAGGGACATATCTGTGATATGGTGATACATGTAAACATCCCATCAGGTTACGTTCCGAACAAGCTGTACTCACTTCAAAACAACAGGTGAGGAGGCTTCCAAACTGTTCGTTAAGTGATCGGTTAACGCATCGCACATGCCTGGTAATAGAGTTAGAAATTCAGAGGCTGGACCCGAATTGAACGCAATAGTCTTACCGTACAATTGTCCAAACGAAATGCGGTTTACGATTTGGTTATTCACCCAGAACCGTTGAGACTCGTTGTCGCTTCCCGACCGATCAATAGGATTGGCTAGACCTCTAGCAACGAGCCCCATTATAATCAAGTCGCAGCTCTCCTTGTTGTGAGTGCCAAACAGCACCCCGATCTACTCCAAAGCTGTTAACAAGCAGAACAACGGCAGAATTGACGATGATCCGTACCGATGAGTTGGGACGACGTAACAAGTCGAGCATCAGAGCAGCAGCGGCGTTATACGCGGCGTCGGTTTCCCATTTCTCGTCCCAAACCGGAGGCCGTGGTCCTTGCTGGTGTTGGGGAAATCCGGAGCCTGCTTCCTTGATACGGGATTGGGCAAGCGAGACATTGGCTGGTTCGTACGGAGAGATATGCTTATGCTCTTGAGAGTGGTATGCCCCGCGAACGAGTTTCACTCCAAGTGCATAGCCCTCTCTTTGAGCATCCTCGAGACTGCGAAGCAGGTGCATCGTGTTCCTGAGAAAGAGATTAACCTGATGAATCTTTGGCAGAACTGTCGATAGTTACCTCCGCAGGTACGCCTGGTATGTCCCGTAAACGGTTGGCTCGGATGCGCGATTCGAGGATCTGAAGGAATTGAACTCTCGTGTCAAGGAAAGCTGGAAAGCATCGATTGCTGGCTAATGAATGGCCAAAGGCAGGTCAGACAATCTTTCAAGGCGAAGTGCCGGGAAAGCGAACCTGACACCAGGTATGTTCTGCATCTATGATGACCTAAATCGTTATAACAGTAAGTAGACATCCAGCAGATACGAATCAAAACCGAACCTTGACGTTCCTATCTTTCGCTCTCCTGCATATCCTTTCGAGGTCGTCCTTCAACGTCCGAAGAGCTTCAAAGTCTTCCGCGGTAATGGATGAGTTCGGTGGGGGATTTGATTGAGACAGAATATCGAGATCGGTGGAATGGGGCGTGCCAGGGTAATGCACTAAGCCGTCAGAAGGTCTTGTCTTCAGAAGGTACTCGGAGAAATGCGCCAAGGCATCAGCAGAAGGAACAAGAGCCGTCTATACGTGACAAGTTGCGGCAGAGTGAGTGAACCAGGTCGGAAGAGTCACAAAAGACGCGTACCAATTTCAGTGCGACCCAGGTCTTCCGTCCTGAGAGCCCCTGAACTGTCGACAGGGCATGTCGGTCCTCAAAATCCGCTGCCACGTCGATAGAATGAATCATCTCTTCAACATTCTTTCGGTACTGGGCAGTGGCTCCTGAGCTGCCAGCATGTTCATCCACCTCGACTGAGTACGCAAACAGGACGCCTTTATTTCGGGCTCGGAGAGTTTCCAAAAGGGGAATGGTATCCTCGGCCGTCTCTCCTCCCACAAACTAACGGACAAACAAGATATCAGCTTGAACGTTTTCGCGGGCACACAGCGATAAGCTCACTTGGTTGAAGAACGTCACGCGGACGACTATTTCCGCTAATTGCTTTAATCCGGGGATGGAAGAGACGAACGCCAGAATTGCGGGCGAGTAGGTAACTATTGGGGGCACAGAACAGAGCGAGTAGACCACATACGACCGGACGAGCGACGTCAATGGTGGTTCGGTCTCTCGCTGCCCTGAAGCATGTTCCTCTTTATCGGATGTTCCCGCGTTTGCAAGTGTTACTCCAGCGATACCCAGTGAGAACGAGCCTACGATGGTGGCGGTTCTGAAGGTAAAAGGCTGCTTCCATGCTGACTTTATGATGGATGACTGTTGTTGAAGTGGCGGGGATACATGCAAACTTCTACGAACGGACAGGCAAGCAAATTGACGAAAGACGAGGCGTGATGTGTGTGAGGCGAATCCCATGAAACGGGAGCTGGTGAGGGGAGGGGAGATGATGGGCAAAGCCGGGTGGTTTGGGGTCGACGGGATTATAAGCCTAAAGGGTTTTGGCCGCGGAGCTTGCGCGAAGACGTCACGTCGCGTCGCCCAAACACCTCGTGACACGACCGCCACCCTCAGCAATCAAACTTCCAAGCCTTCATGCCGTGTGTTTCATCCGCGCTTTCCTTGCTTAACTTTGTCTTCCCAAGCGATAGTGTTGCGAGACCGATGTGCACGGGACCGAAACCCACCCCGTCAGCATAAGTTATGGCACCAAGGATAAATACACGAGAAGCAAGCGACGGAGCAAGAGATGGATGTGTCGCTGCGGCCCACAACCATTACTCCAGAAAGATCCTCTGAAATGGGTACATGGGTAAGTCTATCCGTTTCGACTAGCTGGATGGGCATGAACTCTCACAAGAATGGGGTTCTGTATATGCAAGTAACTTTGGTACTCCTGTATAGTCTTCTGTATATCTGCAGTGAATGCATACGTGCTTGGAGAGATTCCTTCGTAGAATAGCAGTATATGCAGTGGGTAAGTGCTGCCATCGCTGTTCCTCCAATGAGGGATGATCTCCCTGGTGCTGGGTACAAAAGTCCTGAGGACGGATTTCAACAGTCATCCACCTTCCGGTAGGAGCAGTTTTTGACTTTACCAAACGTTCAATTCCCTTCGATAGTCAGGAAGATAGTCGTGGTCCCAAGTGCCATCGAACTGGGCATATGCATACGATCCGGGCTCAATGTAGTCTTCTGGGTGATAATGGTCGGGAGCGGTTAGACCAAGAAAGGCGCCTGCATCGCTTTGGTTCTGACATTGACTGTCAGCACAATTTTGTATGTCCGAGGATGTGGATCCTCACATCGTCAGTGAAAATAAGTTGACCCCAGGATGAAGGAGTGGGCCCGGGTATGAATTTCACTGTTGGAGGACCAAGGGTAAAATAGAACCGATAATCTACTTGTTTTCCAGACTGATCACGGAGAACTAGTTTTCCAACGACGCTTTGCACACATATAAAAGATTAGTGGTATGCGTCCGACCTGCTGATCCAGCATGACGTACGGAGGTCGCGGAGAGGGACGCGGGGCTGCAACATCACGTCGACGCACTGTACTTCCTGCAGATATTCATAGCGTTGGTAGGATATCATAAGCGGCGGGGATAGATATAGTAAGTCAACAACGGATAGGACGCACTTTTCGATGCCTCCAAGTGATTGGCTAAGCTCCCTGCTCTGGGTTCTCCCAGTCCGCATGGGAGGGGGGAACGGGGCAGATTCGAAAGGCGGTCCTCCAAATCATTACCGGACGTTGACGTGTCATCCCCTGAGCCAGTAAGTGCAACAGAAATTGTAAAAGAAGGGCTGAGGACAAACGCGATAACGAGTGAGAAAACTGGTACCCGTTTGACCCAGTACATCAGGAGTACCGATCAAGCGACGGGGGTCAGTGATTGTCAAGAAAAGGACACGAGCATGTTGTTAAATTTGGAAACAGTCGGACCTGTATCCGGTATTCGCAACCCTTTGAAGGGTCCTGATAAAACCGCCCAAGTTAGTGCTTGGTTAGCGCGCCAGGGGAAAAACATTCGAAGAATGTTTTGCGCCGTCTCGGGAGGGTGGTAATACGAATGATCACGGTAGACTATGATAGGACTCAGGAGTTTCGAACCTGGCACATCTTCGTTGCGGGGCAGCTGAACTGTGGAATTTGGGCGTAGATCGATGATTGTCGTTGTTGTGTCTGGATTCTGGATCACCGAAGGCACAACCTATGCCACGTGCCTCAGTCAATCGCGCACAACAGCACCAGCTAGCAAACAGCACTGGTCCAGCTACCCTCTGTATTGGTACTTGAAGCAGAGCTGGAGCCGGCAAGAGTTCTACCAGCATCTATTTCCGTGCCGGTCGCACCTACAGCATTGCTCGTTCCTAGTAGCGATGTTGGCTCCCGAAGTTAAGGAGAGGTGCGAGAACCCAGACGTCGAAGATCACTCCTTCACTGTCGAGGCAATAGCTTGCCAAAACAGAGTCCCATATCATCACTCAGGTATATATCAAATCCAATGTCAACCAAAACGAATAATGAGACACTGCAGGAGGTCAACCGAATGTATCACCATTCGTCGTCCTGACTTCCCGCTGACCCACTGACGTCGGGATCCTCTGCTGGCCAGAATGGTATCAGGTCCTCCGACCCAGGGACCTCTTCTTCGTCAAGGAAATTCTTCAAAACTTCCCGGAAAACCCTCTCTGCCTCTATTGCGGCATCGTCCGCGCTTTCGGTTAGCGGAGCACTGATCGTAGGCTCGGAGTGGACGATCAACAAGGAGTTCGTCTTCCCAGGAGGAGATGTTGTGGAACGTTGGTGACGAAGACACTGGTTATAATAGAGGGTGAATAGGGGTTTTGTCGAGGGGGCGTCCCCTTGCGGCAGTGACATGAATTGAAGAAGCCGGTTCAGATAGGGCTCTAGAAGGTCTGAGGGGCTTGGATATGACTGATCAGATTCGGAGGAAGACAAGGAGGTTAGGTATACGACGTCTGGAAGAGCAATGTGTTAGTCAGAATAGAGATTATCGGAAAGAGTGGCATACATTTGCCAGCAGGGCAAGATAATGACGTTTCTCCAAGTAATAACGCGGAGACAGGTCCATTAGTGTCCGTTGGAGGGAAGATGACAAGTGCATTATGTGGTGTGTCGTCTTTTGTTCCGTCAGGTTCCTCGCTCTCCACGGACTCGGCCCCTGTGCTAGACTGCACCGAGGTAAAGTGAATAGCCCCGTCCAATATGGCGATGCAGCGAGATAACACCGTGGTTTTGGCAGACGCAGCAGGTCCGGTCCGCTCGGCATCCAGTGACTCCCGAGGATCGAGTGTACCGCGATAAGATGATGTCGCAACAACAACATCCACAGTAACCGGGTTAAGGAATCCCTGAAGGCGGATAGAATAATGGGGACCGATCGGGCTGCGTACGTCCTCCCGTTTCTCATGAGAAACAGGTGACGAAGCCACCGGCGGAGGATGCTTGTCGTGCTTGGATACTGACTCAAATTTCCGGCCTAAGATATACGTTGCACCGTGTACCGCGGCGGTACTTAGATTGCATGTCAGGTAGCCCAGGTGCATAATGCGGAACGGGCCTACCGGCAGAACCCCTGCGCAATTTCTCCTGAACCGCCGTAATGACCTATTAAAAAGGGCGAGTTGCCGTACCGGCCGGTTGCACGAAGATATCTTTGCATCCGATTTAGGGAACGGAGAGTAGAATCTGAGGCATATTGAGCATCGTTCGCATAACGTAACGAGTATGACGTACCGTCGATCGTGGTACAATGGGCAACAGCAAAGGCAATAGCAGCAGAAATGCGTGATGAGAGACCGAATTTAGATTGAAGGAAGTCAACAAAAGGGACGTCTTCCTGGCCTGGGCAGTACAATAAGCTGGCTCCGTTAGAGGAGGCAAGGAAGTAATTACGCACCACGCAGCTCGTTTGACGCTTCAAAGTCTCCTCCAGCAAATATCAAGAATTTCATGAGCTTCCGCTTCTCGATTAAGGACATTCCGCGATCTTTAAAGACGTCCTCCTTGCTAGACGGGACCCGCTTGAGTTCGAAGTCGGTCGGGTTTGGGGATTCAGCGGGAGCACATATGCCAATAGGACCCAGTAGGCAGAACCCGCCGTACCGGGACACCCCAGACCCTATGAGGGCAGCAATGATTGGGCCCGTAGCGGGTATAATCGTAGGCGTGAGGGATATGGAGTATTGTCGAGATTCACTGATGAGAGCTGGGTCTGTTTGGCCCCCACTGGCTTCGGTCGTAGGAAAAGAGTAACTGATGGAGGAGAACTGCTGCCTTTGGCGTAAAAGATATTCCGAGGGGCGGGTGGTTGGATCGGGAGGGGTGTTGGACCGTGCAGATGCCCAACCCATTAGTTCAGTAATGGAGAGAGATGCAAAGTCCCCGCCGTAGTACTCGTTCTCATCTAGATGGAGAACCTTCTTGCCTGCCTTTGCAAGAGCTCTGCGCAAATGGGTGCGTCAAGACACCAAGACTGGTACAAACGAGGGTCAGAGGCATACGCAGCTAAAATCGATTCAGGTAGTCCGGTTCCAAGGATCGCAACATCCCAATGCTCGGGTGGGTTGTCCATTCGTATAGGGGTCGGCTAAGGGAGACGCAGACCATCAGCGTGCCAAACCCGTGCTTCACAAGAAGCGGAGTTGCCGGAGATAACGGCGGCAGGCTCCAGAACGAACGCCCTGTTCTTAGGAAGTCGATCCCGCCGTTATATGGTTGGGCGGGTTCTATCCACGCTGGGAATCCTTGGGCGGGAGTCGTTCTACTGGTGGTGGGCCAGACTAGGAGGGGAGTAGAATATCCCAATGTCGCACGGTCCAGGTGCATGAGGATGCACGTCAAAACTCGATTCCAGGTCAATTCCCGCAATCCGCATGGGATCAGGATCACTGAATGTCGACGGTATGCTGGCTAAGGACGTAAGTACTTCAATTCATGCTTCTGGAAACATACCCTGTTGGTGAGTACAAAGTTAGGTTCTGTCAGTTTCTACTTTTGTAGCTCCGACTCCCCACGAAGCTGATCTTCTTTACGTAGTGGTTCCTCAACGCTCCCCCGCTCAACCCTTTGCAAACTATTTCAGTCCAACCTCTAATACCTGGGGTGGGCCAGACTAGAGCATCGTCGGGAGTTGATCCGAAGGTGGTGTCATTTGTTGTCACCCGGCGCGTAACGGCGCAACTTGACGAGCTCCGAAACCCGGGTTGACGACGTGGGCGAACGGGATGGCTCAAAGAAGCATCATGCCAAGAACGGCGCTATCGGTCTTAAGGGTACAGGCTATTTAAATACTTTTCCCCTCAGAAAGCAATTTCGACCAGACCACCATCAACCCCGCTACGTTCCTCTCCTCGACTACACAGTCATCCACACTCCTTTTAACGCTCTTTTTCTTCTGATATTACCTTTGCCATAATGTTTGGTAGCAAACTCCTGACGAGTGTTTGCCTTGTCGCGTCTCTCGCTGCTAGCGTTTTCGCTGCGCCCGTAGCGTCGCCTGACGCACCCACCAGCACCGTCCGATCCACCCTTCCTGCTCCTTCTCCTGTACCATCTGCATGCGGAGTGGGAAGTGTGAAGCGGGATGTCCCAGTCCCGCGTGCAAATACCAAAGGTCTGCACGTCGACCCCGTTTGCCATATCTGTGATACTGAAGTATTTTTACTTCCTCAGAGGCCGCTGCCCGCCGTGACGCCGCCGCTGCCCGCCCTTCTCCACTTCCTCCGTACGTTTGTTTACTGAACTGCGCGTCTTCTTGCAATAATGTCTCACCTACCGACCTGTTTCAGCCTTGTCGGCGACCTTGTGCTCCGTGACAAGACGGGAAAGAAGGTCGACCTTCGCTTCTGGTTCACCTTCGGCCCACCCAATGTTCGTTTCATCCCCGGAGATGGCGAGTGGGGGCAGATCGTCTTCACAGACAATGTAAGAAGTTCCCCGCATTTTAATTGTGACAAGAATCACCGACACCCTCGACCATAGAACATTGCCGACCAGGGCGAACACTTGGGCCTCTTCGCTCGCGATTCACAGTTCCCAGAAGACTACATCAAACCCGGGTCTTTCGCCTATGCTCAGTTCTTTGGTATGTCGGTGCTTCCCGCTACGCCCACTCTTCCCTAACTCGATTACAAAGGCTCTTGGGACCATGATGATATCACTGGCTACCGTGTCGACTACAGTGTCTGGTGAGTTGTTGCGCACTTGTCGTGATCCCAATGCCGATTCTGATGCCTCGTAGGTCCTATAACCCCCGGACGAAGCAAATCATTCCCCACTGGAGGAACAGCGACGGCAGCAAGTATCCCCTCCACACAATGTTGCTCTACGCTTCCACTCGCGACTCCCCATATACCTACGCCTTCACCGCCGATGTCGACGCGTTCAAGGCGACTTGGGACCAATTTGGGCCCAGCGACGAACTGGTATGGTCGTCTCCTCATAAAGACATGCTTTCACTGACACGATATTCGCTTCCAGTCGATCTTCTTGGAGTGATTTCTTCCAATCTTCATATTTCTTGGCCAGTCTTATCTAGTTACGATATGTTCCCGATGGACTCTGTTTACGGACTTTGGACATTTTCGAATACCTTTTCTTGTTACCCCAACGCGCTAAACTTAATCTTACTTGTCTTGAACACCGTTCGATTGATAACCCCCAGCTGGAACTGTCCATGACGCCCGTCTTTTCAGTCAACGATTGACCGTGAATTCATTTCCACACGCCGAGACAGCGGTATGTAGCGCGTTTGACCAAACAACTGACAAGGGATAGTTTTCGAGTAGCAAAGTTTGACAGCAACAAGCGTGATACGCAGAGCTAGAGTGAGAACCAGTGGACATTATGAACGAATAGGAAAAATTATTGAGCGCGACAGATAACGGCTCATAAGAACACGTATATACACAGCCAGTCTTGTGAGAATAGCAAATGGCTGACAATCGTTTGACACGAGACCCCCTTAGTTACCCGAGTCATGACTTTTAGGTCGACGAATGATTGAATAGGACGCGTCTGACTGGGGGTCGAAAGATATAGTGGTAGGACTTCGGATGTTTGTTGACGACGTAACGCCAAAAGATTCGGTGACTAGAGATGCGATGTTCAGGCCAGTGGGAGTGGGTTGAGGAGGTTTCAAACCGATGGGGCCGCCAGCTGGGTGCGTCACCGGAGACACCGAGGACGTTGGGAGAAAGAGGGTTCCCATGCCAAGCCTTGGTGAGTCGGGAGGTTCTTCGACTTGCACGACATCGATGCATCGTCCTTCCTCCCAAGGTGCGGGCGAGACCGCCCGCGTTTTCGATGCCCGAGTACGCGAACCCAGCCTCCCATGCGATCGAGCATCTTCTTCGCTGGACATTGCGATGCGGGTGGATTGGAAGTCTGAAAATGGATTCGAGTATCCTCGGGCCGCAGCTTTGATAGAAGGATTCACCGACACAA
>WSTW01000427.1:0-13694 GCA_019632305.1 Tulasnella sp. 403
ACACGAACTGCCAACATCTAGATCCCCGCCCAACCGAGATTCGAGCACTTGGATAGCGCAATGTGTGCAGACTTGTACTTGTCGAGCAGTATTGGTCCGGCCTTAAGTACTGGCCGGCTTAGGGTATATCGACCGATGTGCCCGCTCGGAGCGTTCCGTCTCGATCTTTTTTCTAGAGATGGAAATGGGGGGTGGCTTGGTGCGCGATGACATGTGAAGACCAATTCAACTGTTCTGGGGTGTTTAACAACTCCGACGCTGCTGGGGTATATAAAGACGACATCGGCCTGGTCATTTCGCTCCCCAGACTCTCCCAAAGATGCCCCCAAAGACGGACTCTGCCGACGCTCCTCAAGCACCCTCTGAGGCTCCCCTCCCCTCTGCTGCACCTATACCTACTTCCTCCTCTATCTCCGCCATCACTCGTGACTCTACCTTGGCAAGTCCCCCCCTTCCGCATTATTGATCCTTTGCTAAACTCCCTGGACAGAAGGAGCGGACGCTCAAATGCCATAGGCAACTCGGCTTTCTCCGCCTCTGTGACACCTTTACCCTTTCACGTAAACAACTCCGCAAGGCGAAGAAGAAGCAAAATCAAGGTTTTGTCTCGTACTCGATCCGACAAATAGGCTTGTACATTGGCTACCTCTTCAAGACTTGGACCTGCGTCTGGAAACAGTACGTTGATCCTCTTTGTCATTCTATCTTGCATTGACCCAACTCTGCCGAAATAGGGTTCTCTTTGGATCCAGCACTCGTGAGTTCTACGCGTTTGGTTATCATCTGCGCACACTACTGATACTTTGTCGACAGATCCCGCTCAACTTGCACCTGTCTTCGTCTTTGCCACAGTCGCCTCCTTGATCCTCTACGCTCTCCTCCTTTATTGCATTATCGAGAGGTTTCCTTCGAGAAGATTCCGTAATTGGCTAGAGGGCAAGAAGGGTAAACATGCTAACACCATGTTTCAGAGGATTACCTTGGAGCAAGTCGCCGCTGCAAAACGTGCCCTTTCGCGCCCTTTGGAGGAGGAGGACTGCGGTTCGTCCCTCGCCTCTAAACACAAACGCGTATTTAACCTCGACATCGCCAAACTCTGGTTCGTTCTTCGGTTTTCCCAGCCTTTTTATTTTGACTAATTGTTATTCGCATTCATGACTTTCTCTAGCTGTCAGCTCAGCGCGCTAATGTATCAGCATAACAGCGACCTGTCCCATGAATTTCTCGAGACACTGCGGACTGAGCAACCCCTCAAACATATCCAAGACCAGGTCGAAACGAGTAAGGACGAGAGGAAAGGGGGAAAGGGTAGGCAGAGAAAAGAGAGAAAAGAAGTCAAGAAGAAGAGGTCGCTCGTCCCTAACTTTTCCGTGGATGCCGAAGGACCTGGGGACATTCAGCTAGTGCAAGCGCCTGGTATAAAGACAGAGGTTGAAGTCGGCACTGAAGCTAGCATCGAAGACCCCGAAAGCCTTCTCACTGAATATCTTGGGGGTTCGTCAGTCGACCATGAAGAGAAGCACCAAGCTCGGTCTTTCGTTGAGGACTTCCTCAAACGTCATTCCAGCGACTCGGAAATACTCAAGTTTTGTGCCAAGTTCGGTATCGAGTGCGTACTCCCTTACTCTGTGGTGTTTAACGTACTGATTGTTGACTTGAAGATATGCCGCAATTTCGGAGCTCAACTCTTCCTCTGCTGCATATGCATCTATCTTTTGGGACCCCGCATCCAATTGGATCATTCTGGCCTTCAAGGTGCATGTTTGTACTTTAACCTCCAGTTTCAAGGCTAACAAATCCTTACGGAAACAGGGCACAGGCTCGACCGACTTCTCCGGTACGTTCGACGTTGGACTTGTCTCCCGCTGCTGAGCACCCCGTTTTGTAGAGTGGATCACCGACCTGGATTACAATCTCGTGCACAGCGGCAGCTGGTTAAGAGGCTTTGGACGAGGTGCGTCCTGCCTACCATCATCACTGTCTTTGGGCTAACCTGGTCCCATAGTTCACGGGGGGTTTGCAGACAGGATCTTCCCTCGTGATGTGAGGGCGCTGAAAGGCCGTCGACCATACGGTACCTCCCTTTCCTGGTTACGGGTATCCACCCTGACTCTGGTGGTCTTTAAGATACTATCGCGGCCGCAATCAAGATTGTGGACAAGGCCCTTCGTCTAAATGGGTTAGGTGACACCAACGTCTATTTCACCGGACATTCGCTTGGTTCGTCTCATTCGCTCCAAGCGTCCACCCGCTAACATGGAAACCGTGTAGGTACTGCGATTGCTAGCCTGGCCTACTCGCGCGTTATCACAGGGAAGCATGACTTTGGGAAGAATATCGCCATCCGGGATGCTTACTTGTTTGCTACTGTGAGTAATTTGGTTACCTCCAAACTCATCTACTTGAATTCGAACTTCATAGCCTATCCTATGTGACGTATACTCTGTACACGCATTCAACTTCGCCATGTTCGAGGACTTGAACACGAATCGCACGATGTGGCGTATAAGTAACGTATGCTCTCTTGCATCAGACCGCATATCCCGTCTTATTTACATCACGTTGCATTTAGAGAAATGACGTTGTGGCTACCTTGCTCCCTGAACAAGGCGATTGCCCTACTGTTGCCAACCCGAATAGTTTGCTCGCCTTTGCGGTATGCTCTTTCCTGTTTCGCGAACCTGGAGAATTTGCTGATGACGTAACTTACTTCGATAGCATCTTGGTAATGCCCTTTTACCTAGTGCCTTACTGGATGCAAGAGATTGATCACGCGTTTGTAGGGACTGAAATCGGACTTCCAGACGTTGTTGGCAAGCGGTGCACAGTTTCGGGGAACCACATCACACACGGTGAGTACGCTTCCAACACTATGCACCTCTGGTTGAGCGGATAATTTCCTTAGGTACCGCCGTTGTTATCGACTCCGAGTTTGACGATGAGAAGCTCGAACACCATTTCTCGGACGGTCACGCCAAGAAATTTGGTTGCGACAGTCACTCACATCCTAAATCCGATCCATTGTTGGATGTTCCTATTCTAGGTGCCTTACTGGCCCATGGCATTGAAAATTATTGGGCAAGTCTGAGGCGACGAGCTTGGCACGTGATGCAGGCTGACCGTTTTCGTTGTCGGGCTTATAGAATGCGTTGGCTAAGGTGTCTAACGGCAAGTGTAAATGGGTCGACAATTAGCCCATCCATTGTACTCGAATTTTTGCTCTTCCGTATTCGTTCTCCCTTGTTTTGTTCTTCACCTAGTCTTGGTCGTTCTCCATGTTAGTACAATGCACATCCTGGTCAATAATGTTCGTAATGAAATTCGTTTCTTGTAGATGGGTCAATATGGTACACACTAGGCATCGCTACGCCAGATGTCAGATCGGTTCACCAAAAACCCGCGTTCGTCGAACTGTACACCCTCCTCTCGCAGCATGTCCAGCTTTTGGTGATATTTTGTGCCCGTCTTGCTTTCTGGTCCCCATTCCCCGTAAAAGCCACCGATGTAGTTGTTAGATGCGATTACGCGATGGCATGGTACGAGGGGGGCGAATGGATTGTTCCGGAGGGCGGTTCCAACTACACGTATACGCAAAGGATCTTCAGTACGAGCAACGAGGAAGAGTGTAGTGCTATACCTGATCGGGGTGATCCGCTCTGGAGTGCAGAGGCGACGTTCTACGTACGCAAGGGTGCACCGTCAGTGCCCGTGTTGGTTGAAACAGGAAAAGTGCACTCACTTTGTATGTGACGACCTTGCCTTTTGGTATGGTTTTAACGTAGTCATAGACCTCCCATTGATGAGGAGTCAAGAGCTATCCCGGGAGGGTGTGTTACGCATGCGATAGGGGACACTCAGCAGGGCTCACCTTCCCCGATGCTGCTTTAAATGTTGCCCGAGCAGATGAATCTGGAGGTGGAAATGCTACATCACCGCCAAGTCAGCAAAAACTGGTGAGGATAAGGCATCCTTGGGTGGGCATACAGATGCCTTCAGGTTGTGGTTCAGCCAGATCCATCTCTGGCGTGTGGTCTTCGCCCTGGGGTTCAGCTGAAAGACTCTGGCGTTTGACACGTTCAGACCAGTTGAACGCTTTCAACACCTTAGACGTAGGGTATTGCGTCGACGTTCGAACGGCAGGCATGGTTGAGGGTGGTGGTTGAAGGAAGAGGTGGAGGTGGAGGTGGAGGAAGTGGTGTTTTTAATTTGAACCGCGCGCGTCGGAGCCGTGCAGCGCGAGGGTCACGCTGAGTCACGTCACGCGTACCTCCACGCCCTCGCTGTGTCGTCACGCCCGTGATCGCCTTCGGGTGCCGGGATCGCGTCAATCAACCCCGCGAACGCATGCACCAATTGACTCGTCTGTTTGCGATTCTCGCTTCGTAAGCAACGCGGTATATTCGGATTGCCCATCATTGTTCTCTCGTATCTTCGACCTCTCTCCGTTATAAGGAGATTGACGTACGATAGGACTTGTAGCTCGTTACGCTGGTATAGAATGTCGAGCGATACCCAAAAAGGTGAGAATTCTGTGGGCAGTGGCTTGTTGAAAGTGGATTGCTGATATACGTCCTCTCGTAGTGCTTGTCGGAGTCATCGGCGGCAGTGGGTTGTATAACCTTGAGCATCTGACACCTGTGTACGTCCTCATGTGGTGCTGTAGCATTCAATCCCATCTGATGATGAACATCCCATAGGAAGGAGGTCAACCCCGAGACGGTTCGTATGCACCATACCTTTCACACCCAAAGCCTTTCTGAACTCGCCCAATAGCCATGGGGTTTCCCTAGCTCGCCCATCACAATCTCCACCCTCCCATCTGGCGTCCAAGTCGCATTCATCGCACGGCACGGCACAAGTCACTCCATCAACCCGTCCAACGTCCCCAATCGCGCCAACATCGCGGCCCTCAAATCGCTCGGCGTCAAAGCCATCGTCGCGTTCAGCGCTGTCGGCTCGCTACGGGAAGAGATCCGTCCAGGCGATTTCGTCATCCCCGACCAGATCATTGACCGCACCAAAGGTATCCGTCCTTCGTCCTTCTTCGAGGGGACCCAAGTCGTCGGGCACGCAATGTTTGGAGAGCCGTTTGACGCGCAACTCGTCTCACTCATTACGCCCTTGGTAAAGAAAGTGTTGGATGAGGAGGCGAAGAACGTTCAGTTGCATACCGAAAAGACAGTTGTGGTGATGGAGGGACCGCAGTTTTCGACCCGTGCAGAGAGCAAGATGTATCGTGCTTGGGGTGGTGATATCATCAACATGAGTACCATTCCAGAGGCCAAGCTAGCGAGAGAGGCCGAGCTCAGGTATACATCATTTCCATCCCCTTCGATCCGACCATGTCTGATTACCTACTGTCATCAGCTATGCCCTGATCGCAACGTCGACAGACTATGATAGCTGGCGGGTCGGGGAAGAACCTGTAACGGTCGCCGAAGTCATCAAGACACTCAAGACCAACGCCGACACTTCGCGCAAAGTCGCTGCCGTCCTGATTGAGGAAGTCTCCAACTCGATTCTCAAGGGCGACGTGCTCATTCAAGCCGAGGGCTCGATGAAGTATTCCGTAGTCACCCAGGCGGCCGCCCAGCCAGAGGAAGATAAGAAAAAGCTGTCGTATATCCTTCCTTACTTTACATAGATCGACCGAATGTCTTGAAGAAATAGAACTATTGTGCATCACTCAAAAGCGCCAGTTTGGACGGCCATACACTATGGCTAGTTCGCTGATACCCTCCAAAGTCTGGGGCGCGTGGTCTGTTTTGCTCAGCATATATGCGTCTTCGTTCCTCGTACACAATATATACGATTTCCATCGCTAATATTGGGCGTCGCCCGAGTGTATCAGTTGAAAATCCTGGCGTATACAAGGCCCGCCCAACGCTAAATAGCACACTGGTGTGACGGTCTGCAACAAGCGGTAGGTCTCCGGGTCGCCACGGGGTGGTAATGCATGTACAGGCTCCAGAAGTTGTATCAGCAGTGGGAGAACACAAAACATGGGCGCAGTCGGCGATGCACAGAGTGGTGTATCGCACGAAAGACGGTACGCGTCAGGAGGTCCTTGATTAGCAATATAGATACAGCGGTCGGGTGGTATCAACTCATCCAATCAGTAAGACGATGGAGTTCTTCAACCGTCTTATTCACAATCTCCATGTCTAGTATTGCGACAATGGTTAACACGGAGACTCGCGAAGCAGGTTCGCCCGACGGGCACATACCGATCGACGAACCCCAGTTCTTCACTTGGAGCATTTTCAAGGTAGTCTCATCATCCACCTTACCGATGATATCTACATATTGGTCGGTTACATGCGAAGTCTGGGTGAATTGTACAGCGCGTCAGATACATGCCCAGGACGAGACGTGGTGAAGGCGACGAACGTTCAAGAGTTTTACTATAACCTGACCGCCGTCGGAAGCTTGTACAATAGCACTCTCTCCCTGCAGCTGATTGTCCAGTCCCGGCGAAGGTGAGCCTTGTTAGAAGAACGCGTCGCACGGGGGGACTGAAACGCGCACCTTTATGATTTTGCAGGTCATGCGGACCATGCGACCGCGATATTTGGGCAACATCGCGGAGTTCACCCGCGGTGGGGTCATTTCACCAGATTTCTCTTCCATTCTTCGCTGGTAGCAAGGTGGTAGACGGGAGTGGTGGTTTGGGTTCGGACTGGCGTGGTTATGTAACTTTCTACTACCCACAGACAGGCCTTTGCCGTGCCTTGGCATTCGAGTCTATCGCCTAACTTTATAAATGCTGGAGGCTCAACTCCCAACTTGTCGATCCCAGTGATATGAAAAGAAGGCTTGAGAAAACGGGGAGCAGGAGCAATGCATATTGTAAATGTCGGCAGGCATACAAAATGAGAACGATAAAAAAGTGAAGTAACCAAAACGTGGAATCTAGGCGTCGAGCTCTTCATCAGAATCCGAGATTGTCTCTTTGCTTTTGCTGCAACGTAAGCACGATGTTAGCAACGCGTTATCAAACCGTTTCAACGTTACTTCACTCACTATCCTGTTTTCCGCCGTTTACGACTATCCTCCTCCTCATCTTCATCCTGCACAATCCGCTTTTTCTTCTGCGCCTGCGCATGGAAAGGCATCGCTCAACTGTATGTCAAAGCGCTACCTCACGAGGGACGCACCTTTTTAGGTCTCGGTGCCTCATCCGTTGCGGACAACTCCCCAGTCATCGCTTCATCTCCATCCTCATCAGGGTTCTTCTTCCGTCGCGGTCCTCTCTTCTTCTTTGGTGCACTCTCATCACCGCTTCCACCGCCCTCCGCTTTCGGCCGTTTCGTGGGGTTCTTCCGTCGAGGCTTCTTCTCTTCGTCCTCGTCAGACTCGTCCTTGAACTGTTGGGACCACAAGGCGGCCATTTCACGAGCAGCTCGTCGGCTTTCCCTACGCGCTTCCTCCTCTTGTCGTTTCGCCTCCAACTCTGCCGCCTATCCCAAAAACCAAGCTTCAGTACACAGTCCCATCTCGGCTATAATGAACAACGTACCATCCGAGCCTGTTCTCGCTCATACTCTTCCTCCCTCAGCTTCCTCGCCGCCTCAATATGTGCTTCAGATTGGACTTCGAACTCCTGCTGCCGCGATAGGTGGCTCTCGGCTTTCCGCAACATATTCTCCCCATATTTCCGCCGTTGATCTGCGATGTCTTTGTTGTAGGGCAACGCCTTGGCGTCATCGGACGCTAGGGAGTTGAACAACCTAACGCCAGAACGTCAATTACAATCGTAACCGACGGGTTGTTATATTCGACTCACTTTTGGGCATGCTTTGCGTGTTCGATCGCCTTCTCAAGATCGGAAGACGACCGTTTCGACGCGTCCTCTATCGACAGCATCATCTCCAGAGCCTTTTGCTCTATCATGGCAATGTTGTACAAAATAGACTTGTCGTGGGGTTGCAAATGGAGGGACTACAAAGCGTAGCAAACGGCTAAGTCAACGATAACAACACCAAATGATTGAACTCACGGTTTGGGCGTACTTCAAGGCCGTTTTCATGGCAGAGAACGACTTGTCCTTGTTCCCCTTTGCATACCACGACCGACAGAGATAGAGAAGGGTGGATACATTCGTTCCATGGTAGTACTTGTTGGACGCCGTCTCGTACTGAAAGAGCGTCAGCGACCAAGTCACAACTGAAACGGTGTATAAACACCCACGCTTTCAATCGCCCGCTCATACTCGTCCCTCACAAAGTAACAATGGCCCATATTCACGTACACGCTCCCGTCGTTCAACGACTCCTTAATCTTCGTCAACGACAACAACGCTTCTCTCGCACAACTCCGCGCCTTTGCATCGCTCAGCGACTTTCCCGGTGCCCACGTATCCAACACGTCCTCAGCGACGATCATCGCCAACCCCTGCGCAGCGACCGCACACGCGGGATCATGCGTTAGAGCGTTGATATAACTCGTCGCAGCACGGGTAAAGTTCTTCATCCGCTCCGCATTGGCCTCGTCCGTCCGTTGCCGCGCTTCCCGAGCCGTGTTGTGCAAGAACCAGCCATACGCACACAGGTTGTACACGTCGTTCGAGTTCATCTTCAGACTGGCGGAAGTGAAATCGGCTCCTTCCTTGAAACGATTGCTGTTGTAAAAGTACCATGTGTAGAAGGCGCGGATATTGAAATTGTGGTGGTCGGCTTCGAGCGCTTGCTTGATGAATTGGTGGGCCTCGTCGTTCCGATTGAGAGCGATGAGCATACGGGCTCGACCGATCTTTGCTGCTCGCCGGTATCACATGAGCATAGCTCGAAAGATAGCAATGGCACCCGACTCACCGTCGACATATTCGGGATGCTTCCCGAGCAACTTATCGTATGCCTCTCTCGCCTTGTTCGAATCACCTTGCTCCTCGTACACCCTGGCCAAATTATACATGCACGTCGCGATGATCCCATCCGACTCCTGGCCTGTGGACAAAGCACTAGTAATGGCATCTTGATACAGTTCTCGAGCCGTCGCAGTATCACCATCCAAATGCTTGATAACACCGAGGTTATTCGACAACCGGGGGTCAAGTGGAGCATTGGGAGACTGAATAGAGAGTGCTCGGATAGCTTCCTTGTACGCTCTCCCGGTGCGCTCAGCATTTTCGTTCTGCCATAACCGGGCAATTTCAATGTGCATGTCGGGATCGTCGCCGAGATATCGCCAGGATCGATTCTTCGTGGTGGCGATGATGCGTCCGACTCGGTCAAAGATGTCCCTTGCTTTCTTCCTGTCAGCCGCAGCGTCGGCAGACGAAATCCCTGTTCGAGGGTGGGCGCAAATGGACGCCAACATCACCGTCGCTTCCATACATTCGCTTCGGTGAGATAGAAGAGTATCGAGAGTATGGATGGCGGCAGGTATCTCGTCTATAGAACATGCATCAACGATTGGTCTGGAAGGATGGACCGAATATTCTCACCCATGAGCATATGAGCCTGCGCCTTCCCAATCCATGCTAGGACCTTGTTCTGCGATCCCTCAGCTGCGGCGGAGTAATGCTTCATAGACTGCTCCATCAGACCTAGGTCATGACAGGACCTCGCCGCCCGCAGATGAGCATCCGAGACGACGGCCAGGGTATCTGCAAACTGAATCGCACGCTCCGCGAGCTTTAAGGACTAGAGAGACACTTCAGAGCCTAGCCATATAATCGGGTTTGAAGAGTACCCACCCGTTCCGGGAAACCCTGCCGTTGTAGAATTTCGGCAACGGCATTCGCAGCAGCCGCCCCCGTACTGCTGAATGGCACCGATTTGAAAACGGATGTCAAGAGTTTGGACCCGTGTGCGAAGCTCTCTTGACGATCCTCTTGGGAGACATCGTCGCTCGTTTCCTTGCTGTGGTTCATCGCATGCAGGCCTAGGAGCAACTTCGCTGCTGTATTGTCCGGGTTCTGCGGAGGGTTATTAGCACTCCCAACGACATGGTCAGGAAGGGTGTGCTACTGACTACTTCAAGACTCCTCTCCCAGGCCAGTCGAGCCTTCTCGCGTTCGTTCAAAGCCCAGAAGCAAAGACCAATACCCACGCGAGGGTCGGGTCGACAGTCAGGCCTGAGTTGAAGAACGATCTGCAGCGTCCGTAGAGCGTCACGATACTGTCGTTTCGAGTATTGTATCCGGGCCTAAAGACGGAGGGCAAAGCAGCCTCGTGAGCGATATACCACTCAACAAACTACGCCACCCCAACCTTTCCCAGTAAGGCCACAATATTGTGAGGACTCTTGGACAATACACCCTCAAACGATGCATTGGCTTCTTCCAGTTGTCTCGTGGCGAGTTGTTGAGCGCCTCTGGTCAAGTAGCCAAGAATCTCAGGTCCACCAGCAGCACCAGCAGCGAAAGCGGCGTTAAGGTGTGCAGCAGCCTCGGCCAAATGGTCTGCTTGAGTCGTGGTGGAGTCTAACCTATCCTTCTCTACACGAGACTGTCAATATTATTCACTGCAAAGCACAGAGGGTATACTCACGGACTTCATCGTCAGGGAGGACAAGTTTCGGACTCTGACGAGCGTACGCAAGGGACAGGTTCGCTTGCAGGTAGTGAATGGCAGGAAGTTCCTGTAACTTTCCTTCCTCTTTGAATTCTATGGCACACAGCGGCAATAAGCTGGAGAACACTCGAAGAGCGGTTGGCCTCACACTCACTTTCAATTCCAGCTTTAGCAATAGCCCTTGCGTTCGCCAGATGACCGCGTCTCCAGTACTCCTGAGCGATCCTCGTACACTCCTTCGCACCGATCTCAGACTCCTTCACACAACCAAGCAAATAATCGAATTCTTCCTCTTCCGTTGGTAGATTGTCCAAGTCCACTTCGATTTGCTCGCTGTTCCCCATCATCAGCTCCAGCGTCCGGGGAGGCGCAGCTGTCTCCGATGTGGGCGAGTAGTATCCGCTCATGTTGGACGCGGTGGCACACAGGGACGGGATGTGGGTGGGGTGCAGTTCAGACCAAAAGTCGACACGTGAGGCACGACGGCGACTTCGGAGAGGCCAGCCAGGGTCCTCAAAATACTCCGCGGTACCAAGCAAGCAACGTATCGCGGCCAATCCCCAGCTTGCTACCCTAAGAAAAGATGTACGGCGGTCTTCCTTGTAGCATCCTCACCTTTAATTTGCCCTCACCTCGGGAGACCACCCTTAATTAGATAGTAGCATACACGCAAGGTTGTCGGTCCCAAGACGGAACTTGGAAACCGTCTACGTCTAATCTAATCGCTCCCGCTTCACAGGTTCTACGTCCAGTTGAATGAGTTTCCAGAACCCGTAGATGACTACTGATATCAGCAAGGCCACGAAGAAGATTGACTTCAGTGGGTGCTCGAAGAAGTACGCCTGCGAAAAAAAGGACATCATGTAAGCGAACCACAAGAGAAGAAGACAACCGTACCTCCAGATTTTGTAAAGAGTTGTGAATCGACTGCGAGAACTGTGTCAGTAACAAAGTCTATGGAAATGCCGTGGCAAACTGACCCGGAAGAACCGCTCCACGACATTTTCGGAATGCTTGGGCCGCAAAACGCCCGCGTCAACGGCTTCTAGGGCACGGTGAACGGCGGGGCCATCGAAGGTTATCGGTTTCTTGTCACCATCCAAGTTGTAATAAACGAGATTCTGGAATAGATCATCATAAGTTCGACCTTGGAAGCCTTCACAACTACGAGCGGTAGTACCTGATGATCGGCTATAACGACTGCAGGCATGGCGTTCTTGAACATGACTGTTAGTCCGAGCGTCTTCACAAGGAAAATGATCGCACCTTCTTAATCCCATACATGGACTTCAGCCACTTGCCCCTTTCGCGGTTGCCTCCGTCCATCCACACAAAAACGACGGGTCGATCATTGACACGTCGTCCAGACGCATGCCATGTCCTTGCCATCTCATTGAGCGCAGCGGTATCCTGTCGCAGAGCGGATCCTTTTCTCACGTCCGTGTCGATCGCCACAAGAACGACCAGGGATGGCGAACTGGATCGCATAATTGTTTGGAAGTTATCCCCAGTAAGCTCGTCTGACAATGGAAGCTTGTTTTCCACCAGCCATTGAGAAATAGATTGGACGGGGGTGGTGGGATCGACGTTGAACGTGCCAGCCACTTCGTCATGCTTGATGGCAAGAAGAACAGATCCTCGTTGAGGATCTTGGTCAAAGTGTTTCCACAAGAGCGGGTCTTGAGATTGAACAACCGTCGGGTCTCCGAAGAGAGGCTTTGCGGCCTCTTCGACTTTGCTCTGAATAAATCGTCAGATCCGCATCGCAACTAACAGGCCATCTACTCACGATATCATAGCTGGAAGTGCTAATCGTTCGAAGGTATAAATATACCACCTTTTGAGACTTCGCCATTTCCGTAAACGCGGCCAGGTCGACCAATTTCAATTCACTATCAGTAGAGGAGGCCTGAGCACGTACCAGCACATGGGGTACGAGGGAAGGACGAACTGTGATATGGCCTTACGAGCGAACGAGTCCATGGAATCGAGTTTGCGAGATCCACGGTAGTCGACCTTTTGACCAGCGTTGTAGAGATAAAGCATCGGATAACCGTCCACACCTTCTTGTTTGCAGAGGCTTCCGTTGTCGTCGCAATTGACCTCGGCCACGTTCATAACTCCCTTGAGTCGAGTGGCAAGTTCCAACCATACTGATCGTTAAGGTATGATAAGAGAGTGTGCTGTTGTGACACCGGATTCACTCACTAGGTGCTAGTCGCTTACAGTGGCCGCACCTGAGAGACGATCTACATTACCAGGTGCTGTCTGCGTGTGTTTCAGCTTACCATGGAGCAAAGAACTTGATGAAGGTAGGCCCCTGCTCTATTGTGGACTTGAAGTTGCTCTGTGTGAGGACCGAGACTTCGCCCTCGAGGTTCAGGTTGCGCGCGCTGAGAGCTTCTTGCTTGTGATCCGGATGTTGAACACCCCCTGCATACTGTTCAATCTGCTTGTTTATATAGCCGCGGAGGATGCTGATGGTCCTGTCGCCGTTGTATGTTTCCTTCTCTACCCCGTCCAAATAACTGCGCCCGATTTAACGGAGCACGCGGAGAAGTGAAGATGCGAGAGCCACATACAGTTTAAGTTGAGGATAGTACTCGATCTTATTTTGTTGACATAAATCTAGAAGGCGAAGGGGGTCAACGGACGAGGTGGGGACACTGGAAACAAGAGCTGCGCACCTCCTTGGGTAATACAATTAACTTGAGCCATGAAAAAATGGGAAGTAGCCTCAGCTGCTTCGTATTCTTCAGTGAGGGTCCGCCAGGTTGCTTCAAAATGGCGACAGTGTGGGCAGTAGGGGCTGTAGTGTTCTACTAGCCTTTGTAAGGTAGGTGAGGGGGAAGCAGTCTCCGGTGGTATCTGAAGCAGACTCACCATAGTCCCTTACTGATGCTCGAGGAAAAGGTTTCGGAGGTCAAGGATTTGAGCTCTTTCGTCCCTTGCACGGGTGCTGCTCGCACCACCAAAAAGACGATCGAGAGAAATGATGGGAGAGACTGCAGGCGCATGGCAGCAAGCAATGCAGCTATTGGCGAGGAATTGAAATGGATAATCTACGCACGCTAGGCCAGGCGAGCTTATGGTGGGTGAGGGGAGGTAGCGAGAGGACGGGTCAAACCAGGTCAGTCCGCGTTGTAACTCAAAAGTAGAACCCATCCGCACCTCACT
>WSTW01000429.1:0-13227 GCA_019632305.1 Tulasnella sp. 403
CTTAGACCGGCCAGCCCCTTTCTTCTGCCTCGTCTTTGCCGGCGATCACCACGCTACATAGCAGCAATGAGTAGGCGGACGCATTGACACCCTGCGAAACCAACTGAGCGACATCTCTTGCCAACAGACCTACCTGTTTCACCAAGAGCACCCGACTTCCCTGTAAAGGAGGCGGAAGTAGAGGGTAAGTACCCCTTTCCGGAAGACGACGCTGGATGACGATGATTGGTAGCATCTCAGGCTGCAATGCCATTTTCGTCGTCCCCTGGTCCTTCAACAGACCTTCGTTCATCGCCACGGTTGTTTGCTCCCTTCCGACGCATCAGTGCCAGTCAACTCCCTTCCTCCCACCGAGAATCAATGATGAGTCTTTATTCATTCGACTCCCTTCCAGAAGATGGACCACAAGATAGCATAAGCGACGCTACTGCCTCACGCCCAATTCACCCACCAAAGAAGCCTCGACCAACCTCGATGGGCAACCCCGCCAAAGCTCAGACCCCCGGTATGCATAAGGAAATACACGCCCCAAATCTTGCCATACAACATAAAGGGGGTAAACGTCGGAAGGTTGTAACGGAGATTCTCGAAACTGAGCGGGGATATGTTGCAGGCCTGGATATCGTTTACGACGTGAGTGACCCGTCTCTTTTAGATATCGACCTGCATCTTTGATCTTGCTTCCAGTTATTTCTTCTACCCTTAACGCATACTTTGGACTCAACCAACCCTATCCTTACGAGGAATGAACTGAACTCCATTTTCGTCAATTTCATCGACATATGGAATTTCCACCATACATTCCTTTTCGCCCTCTCTTCCACTGTATCGGGCCAACTTGACATTCCCCTCGCTCCCCTACTCTCCCAGCACTTTCCTTATCTATCCTTGTATGTGCCGTTCATAACGGCTTTCTCAGATTCAGTGGCGACTTTATCACACTTGTCGTCCACCAACTCTAGGCTTCGTTCGTTTTTAAAATCGCAGCATGCCGACCCACGATGCAAACTCATGAGTTTGCAGGACTGGCTACTGACTATTGTGCAGCGGTGCCCGCGCTATATCTTATTGCTCAAGGTTTGCCCATACTCTGTCTGTGTGCAACCTGTCTTGACTAACCTGTCTTAGGATCTACTGTCTTGTACAGAACCAGCAACGTCTGAACACCAGGGACTGACGGCTGTCCACGTTCTTGTCTCGAAGAGTACGGCTTTACATCTCATCCCTCGTGCCCGGCTGACTCGAAACATACAGTCACGTCCGATCTCAATAGCTCCTTGAAGGCACATTCCCAGACAGTTTTCTTGCTTGCGATTCAGCGCTCTACTCCGAACCTCCCCTTCCCACTAATATCCCCAGGAAGGATGCTTTTGAAGAGCGGAAAGCTTTCGAGAGTTGACAACGAGGAGCAGTCACAAAGATTCCTCCTATTTTCCGACTCCTTGATCTGGTTCAGGACGAATGACCACCAGGGACAGCGGACTAGTGCATTACCAACCCTTGCCACGTCATCGTTTGAGGCCTTGACGGATGACCGCTTGCCGCCCTTTCGTACTCGCAGCAGGAGTGATGCCGATGCGTCCAGATGGAGCGGTCTGACTCCGGATTCCCAGAAGAGCGCAGGAGTCCGATGGTGGTTTTGTGGGCACTGTCAACTCGTGGATTTGGAGGTAGTTATCGGAGCACACGTGGACGCTTATGGGAGAGGAAGGTTCGACCTCTACACTCCAACAGAATCGTTCGCCGTGTATACCGGTGCGTGCCCGAGTATCTGAAAACATCGCGATCCAGGACTTATCCCGGTTAATACGTTCTTTGGCACTAGATGCAGTTGACGAACGGGACGGATGGGTAACAGCGATTCGAGCAGCAAAAGCCACTCTGCTCGAAACTCTCAATGCCACCAACCCCAACTCTACTCTTACTTCATCTTCGTCTACAGCTCATATCCGCCGGGTTCTACGAGCCCTTCCACACCCCCCTGACCATTCTCGAAAAGATTGCATCGAACACGAAAGACGCGCCATTGTGGATAATTTCCTACCCCCTGTGTGGGTGCCAGATTCAAAGACAAGCTCCTGCATGCGATGTGGTCGAGCCTTTACGTTGTTGCGACGACGACACCATTGCAGATTGTGTGGAAAGGTTGTGTGTGCAACATGCTCCGGTCAGGTGAGCCAATCGAACCTAAACGCCCGCCACTCATTTGACATAGATTATAGACGTTTTTCGTCTCTGATCCTAAAATCCGCAAGTCAATCAAAGCATCTCGTGCATGTACTGCCTGCTACGAGGCCGTCTTCCCAGTTCTATCACCATCACGCGCCCCGGCTAATGCGAGCTTGCAAATTCTTGGGATGTATGGCCCCGACTCCCAACTTGCTATCCCATCGCCCCCTGGGCTTTTGGCCGTAACAGCGTTGGATGCCGAAGCCCTGAGCAATGGTGCAGAAGGTGCATCCTCCCAATTACGAAGGACAACACACACTTCGGAAGCCTCATTCACCACAGATGGAATCATGCAGAGCATTACCTCTAGTACTGCTGGCCAGCAAACCGCTCCGCAACAAATTGGATCGGCTCTTTCCGTCACCCACACCGTTTATCCTCAGGAGAATCTTGGTGGCTTCGCCCTACCCATCGCGCTCATTAAATCTGCAGCTCGCGACGAGAAGCCTATCTTACACCCGCAGCCACGCAGTCAGGGCCAGAAAGAATCTCGAGCTTCGGTGTCTATAGGGAGTGGGGCCTCCGATAATGACGTTCATGAATCACCCATATCTTCCACGAGCGATTGGAGGGCGCAACCGGTCGAAACGGCGTTTTCTATTCCTTCTGCGGCAATGCACAAGGCGCCTGTCACGATATTTCCACAAACCGAAGGTGATACTCGGCGGTTTTCACTTGTTCTAAGCGGGAAAGGAACCGCTGGGCGGGGCGCAGGCTTAGATGTGGGCATCGGGATAGAGGACGACGTCGAGGCTTTCACGATAACCCATCCCGAGACGTCTACAACCGAAGTTGTTGGAGTAGTTCCCTCGCGGAGCCGACGCGCCGTATTTGAAGGTTTAGAGAAGGGGTTAGCTGCTACTAAATTGCAATCCCTTCTACGAAAATGACAATGTAGACGGAACAATGATGCCTTGCACTGCGATGTTTGCCATGCTCTCTTGCACGCGAATCACCCGTCCCAGTCCTGCATACCACCAACTGCGGAAGCTTCGCGGAAAAGCAAGCGCTGAACAAGGGCAATACCATAAGCTTCTGTTTACTCGCCAGAGCCCCCGACGCCCTTACCACGCCTTCCCAATTTGAATTCACGTTCAAGAATCTTTGTGGGTCGGACAGAAAGCTCAGTAATGCCGCTCTGTCACTTGTGGCGGAGACATAGGCACAGGACCCAAGAACAGTCGAGGCTCAAAGAAGCGTTAGAGGTCTTGTCGCGGATCGATTCGATGAACTGGAAGCTCACAAGCGCCATCTAGTACCCACGTCGGTTGGATAAACCCGTCGTGTCGAACGTTCCATGCAGTTGATATACAGGGCGACGATTCGTTGTAGGAATTTCCTGCGAGTTGTACGCGTGCAGCTGACGGGGTGCAAGTCAGATGGAAGCTATGAACTAGAAACATGCTGGTGGAAACCTTGATTACAGCCACAGAGATAGACAGGACTGCGGTGCAAGGTCAGCCTCGATCAGACCTGTGAGAGTAAGATGGAAGCGTCCCACCCATTAGCAGAAAGGGGGCAGTTCTTGCTGAACATCGCGAGGCCGAGGTAACGAAATGGTGTGACATTGGCATTCTATATGAGAGCGTTGCTTATTAAAAGACTGCCAAGGCTAATGTTAACGTTGCATGCTCACTAGGATCCTGATATCATGAGGTTTGTCCGATTCTACAAACTCGACCAATAGTCTCTCCCTTCCTGATGCTCCAAACCTCCCATTGGTCAGGAAGTTGACGAGGAAACCGAGTGAGGAGCCAGATAAACCGGAGACAACTTCGATATGCCCTCGCCTACGACGGGGTGCATTTGGCGCTCTGGGAGGTGCGATTTGTGTGGAAAGAGGTGAAGAAGCATGGACGTCGATGCTCGCCACTGGGTTAGCATTGACTGTGCGAGCCATGCGGACGCTCAACTCGCTTGCTCTCGAATCGCGGCGTCGGAGAGACGGCGGGCTTCTTGGACTATCCAACGAGTCGAACAAATCCCTCGGGGCAAAGCGAGACAGCAGAGCGCGCTGGAGGTTCTTCCAACTGGAGAGCAAGGTTTCGTCGAGTTGAAGGAACCAATGCAAGGCTTCCCCTTGAAAACAAGTTTCGACATAGTCAATGATCCACGCATCATCTCTTTGCTTCCCTTGGGTAAATGCATAGCGCTTTACGGCTTGGATGAAGGCGGTACAATCCTCCGAACTCGATCCCGAAAACGATATCCATCCCGGGTTCAGGGCAAGAGAGGGCGCGGTAGTTTCGAAACTTTGGACCGACGTGGAGGGATGGTGGTAAAGTGAATATGGGGGAGGGATCGTCGACGAAGCTGGCATGGCTCATTGTATGAATATCAACCACAAGGAAAAATTCTGAGACTCTCACGTACGTGCTGGTCGAGACATGGGTCGCTGACGATGTTCAACCGGGTGGAGTGGGACACAAGAAAACATGCATCGTGTTCAACCGTGACTACAGACAGGTAAGAACACGTGTGAATCACAAGGCGTCGTTGTACGACATCACACAACCCTTCTAGAATGCTTTGCAAGGTTGGGAACAGATGCAAAATCTCGGTACGGGTATCCGACATACAGGGATATGAATTACTTGCGCTTCTTAACGGTAGAATCAGAGGAAGCGGGAGTAGCGGTGGTAGTGGCAGCCTTGGAAACATCGCCAGATGGTTTGGTGCCAGTCTCCTTGCCTTCGGCCTTGGACGCCTGCAATCTCATATGAGCGGGTGTTTGATCTTTTTCTGTTTCGACATACCTTGACAACCGGTTGGGGCGATGAGCCAACCAGACCGAATAATGCTCCGATCGCAGCAAAGAAGGTCAACAGAGTCGCCAAAAGTACACCGCCGACCTGTGGGTTGGCCTTGAATGCTTCCAAAGGACCTTCTTCCTTTACTTCATCTACAAACTCCCAGACCAAGGCTCTGATGAAACCGATCGGGTCGTCCTTGAGGTTAGCGAGAAGACCGGCAATTCCTCCAGAAGACTTGGATCCAGCGTCGGTGTCCTTTGCTTTGCGCTCCTCCTCGGCTTTGTCCTTCTGGGCTTGCTCTAGTTTGTGTTTGACATGGAATGTTTCGGCAGCAAGCGCTTTGGCGTCTTCAGGTGAGTGGCCGATGTAGATGTTATCGAACATGATGTCTTCCGTCATGGTCCAAAGTTCGATTCCGACTGCTCCGATAGGACGGAAATTGGCGGGATGGACATCCTCATAGTAGTTTGGGTTGGCGATCTGGCGGGGGCTCCACACACCCTTGTAGGCCGGGTTATCAATCATCGGTGCAACCCAAACGCCTTTGTACAGCGGATTGGTCTTCATGGGTCTATATAACAGTATATCAGCAAGTCCACTTGATGCCGCCCAATGGCAACATACCTCTTCCAAGGGCCGCAACCGGGCGCGTCTTCACACTTGGGGTTCTTGATCATTGGACCAACCCAATCGCCATCCTCCTCGTCATCCCACTCCTCCGGCTTTTCAGCATCTGGGTCGGGGATCTCAGCAGGCTCGTCTACAAGCCAGCCTTCGGGGATCTCAGCCTCTTCATCGAGAATCTGGAAGGGCTGCGTCTCGTCCCAATCGTCGGGCTTCTTTGCATCCGGATCCCTAATCTGTGCATCGTCGACCCAATCACCGGGCTTGACATCCTCTGGATCGTCAATCTCCTTCGGCGGATTGACGGCCGGAGTAAAGTTTTCAAGAAGGTTGCCTTCGGAAGAAACTTCATCATCAACCAAGACGTTATAAGTGTTGTTGGGGCTTGAAAACGAGGGTTAGAGATATGGGGTAGCGCGGAGAGATCGACGTACTGAACAATGAGTGTGTATAGTTTGGTCATATCATCAATGACGGGACTGGGTGGAGAAGCAAGATGTTTCTCCTCGAATTCTTTGGTAACCGGGTTTTGGTGACGGAAGATGAAATGGACCTGGAGGACAGGTGAGAGGGGATACGAGGGGAGGAGAGAACATGCCTTGGTGCCCGGGCAAGTTAGATCAGGGCCAAACATAATAACCCAAGGAGTAGTATCACTAAATTCCTTGTTGGCCAAGGAGCCGTCTTCAAGGAGCTTGAGATAACCGCCTCCACAATTGCCGCCCTTCTGATACTTAACTTCGTACTGGAGGACAAAGGTTTTGCCGGCGGGATCGAGGGGGGCAGAGAGAGGGGCAGAAATGGCGTGCAAGGAGGCTTTGGTTTTGGCGACCAATCCCTTGTCGCCGAGGATGGAGGGGGACGATGCGTCCTCGACAGACCACTTGCCGACGTACGAAAAGGTTTCGCCACCGACGGGCGTCTTTTTGGTGGCCTCTGAGGGTGTCCAGCGTGATGCCCAGTCAGGACCGAATTGCTCGAGGAAGACGCCCTTGACAGCTGAAGGCTGTTGTGTGTCGTCAGCGCGGCAGAAGAGATAACGGACGGAGGAGACGGACCTTCCATTCGGGAGCTTCAGCGTTGACGTTGACAACGACAAGACCAGAGACGAGAGCGGCAGAGACGGCGAAGCCTCGCATTATAATAATTTTGAAGGAAGGGGGGAAGAGATGTGAGCGAATGAGGCAGAAATTCGTCGAAATTTGAATCCAAACGGGCCACGTCGCAACACGTCAACAATCGTGCGAATATTCGACCCTCCAGGTCCGGCCAACGGCGAAGCAAAAGACGAGATCTCCTGCCCGCTCGTGATGTAATCGAAGCATGGATTCTCGACCCGGTGGTGTCCGAGTGCCATAACGGGTTGCAAGCTTATCGCCCTTTATAACCTGGGCTCACCGCAGAACTTCTCCTCATGTCCTCCGGCTCAGATACTCCCCGCGCCTCTCTTGCCTCCATCTCCTCCCAAGAGACTATCAAAGCTGCCAAGTATACCTCCACCAAGGCCGCTTTTAAGGAGCTTTTCGGCGGTGCAGGCAACAACAGATCCCTCCCAAGGCTATCCAAGGCCGACCAAGTGGTCTGTCTGCCATGTATCGTGTTTTCTTGTTTTCTTGTTGACGCTCCGCTACCAGTTTGTCTCTGGTCGCGGTGGGGCGCGCAAGCTACCCATTTCACCCTCCAATCCGGGTCCCAGCAATAATGAACGACTGGAGGAACTCCTGAGGTCCTCGCTCCACCCCGATCGTCAGTCCGGGAATGCCACCTCGGATGTTTCTTCCCTTGCCCCGTCATCAGTCGTCTCGTCGCAGTCGGCTCAGTCGAGAACGACCGTCAAGTCTACCCTCCATCAGATATTTGGGGGAGGAGGCAACGATAGCGGCCAGTGGAGGAGTGACTTCGTATGCCCCTATACTCTTTGTGTCGATGCGTGGTGCCTGACTCTTCGTACGCAGCATCCTTCGTATGGCCGGGGTGGCTTTCACCGTCCTGGCGAACAAGCTTCTCTGCACTCGTCCGCGTATCCCGACATTGAGATTCTGAGTGAAGCCCACTCCACCAACTCGTCCCTCAGCGTCGCGCGTAATGCACATGGCCTCTTTGTCAGTTAGTCGTTATCATTGCGTTTGCCTTGTTGACCGTACTTTTATAGTTCTTTGGTCACTCATCGGAAGACGGTCCGAGTTATATCGTTGTCGGTCCGGGAGAAGGCATTATTGTGCGTGTCATCCTGCTTTCTTGGTGCTTCTGCCAACCCTTTTGCAGCATCCGACGCCGCCGCAACGCGGTCCTCATGTGCACCACCCTCCCCATCCGTCCCTCAACAAGAGCAATATGTCCAAACTCTCCATCAAAGTTGCCGTTAAACAGGTTCTTGGCGGTGGCGGCAATGATGACGGCGAATGGAAGTATGTCCACATCTTTGTGAGTTGCTTCCTTGCCAAGCACGAGCTCCTACTCACCTAGCCAAGTACCCATATTACGGGCGCGGTGGCGAAGGCACTCGTGGTCTAAGGGCCCTCGACGACATCTTCAACCCCCGGCCACTCTGGTACCGCCGCCGCTCCCTCAGTCACGCCTCGGCCTCCACCATTTCCTTCCCATCCTTCTCATCTGGCACGTCCTCCTTATCCCGACTAGACCATACTCCTCCCCCCTCCGACAGCGCTATTCCCAGTGACTCAATCGTTCAGACTCGCCCCTCTCACACTTGCGATCCTCAACAAATTCCACTGGATCAATGTGATGATCTCACCCAAATAAAAGCGCGCACCATGTCTGAAGGCGCCTCCTCTGTCCATCCACCAGAACTCATCCGCTTTCGAAACCAACTTCAGGAAGAAAGGCGCCGCCGATTGGCCGCTCAAGCTGAACATGCACGTGATGCAGCCCCTTCTACGTCGCAGCGACCGCTCCCTGCATCTACGCCGGACAGCGCCCGGCAGGGCTACTTTGACTATGATCCCTCAACAATCATCAAAATTCCGACGACCACTAGTAACGCGGAAACTACGCCATCCCCACATAACGTCTCGCGCACTCGTTTGGTGCAACACCGCAATTTACCCCCTCCATCACCCCCGCCTCAGGAACCTCTTCCTGCACCTCCACTTCCTGTTCACGAACACTTTGCTGTGGATCCCACCTTGATCCATGGCGTACAAGCGTTGCAAAATGTGGCTTCATCAAATGCACTCGCCTCGGCAGACTACGCCTTGGCATTCTCCCTTGCCTTAGTCCGAGCTCGTACGGAAACCGTGAGATCCATGCTCATGGCTTCCCCCAGTGAGCACACTGCGGAGCTGGTGCAAGAACGCGAGGCTCTACAAAAGGAGCGAGACGACTTGGTTGCTCGAGTCGCGGCCCTTCGCCGAGAAATCACTAGGCGCGAAAATACCATCCGGGGACTCACTTGGCTGATCGGCAACCTACCAGAACACAGAGGCATGGATGTTGTTGTCCAAGATGAAGAACAAATCGGCAGGGACGTGCGAGCTCTCGTCGAGGATGCAGAGAATGAATTACTGCAGGGCGAGAGTCTGACCATGTTACAGGAGGACAGAGCGACAGGCAAGAATGTGCTTAGATAGTAGACTTGGAGTTGTCTAGGAATTTCAATCATACCGCTACTACTAGCCATAAGACGGTTCCTGACGGCCTTCACCCCAGGAGATCTGCGTGCCCGGAAGCCGTCAATGCCAACTAAGTGCAGCCATATCAGCGTCAGCGCGTCGATGACCCAAACTACATGCGATAAACATACCACAAATTCGTCATCCAGGTATTTTGACACGGCAATCTGATCTCCTAATCCTTTCCGTCTTCGAGTTTTCAGAACCAAATCCCGTGCCAGAGCTTGCCCTGATGCAGGCTCTAGCGGACGCAACTTAATTGAAGTATCCATTGGATCCCCTATTCGATGCCTCCTTTGAGTAAGACCGCTCTACCCTAAGTGACATCCTTACCTGGCACGATGCTCCAATGGTCAAACGTCTGCAGACAAAACGCCTGACCTTGCGTGGCCGTCCTCAAATCCGTCTCAAATCCATTTGCGTCGATTACCGGAATCAATGCCTTGATGGTATATAGTGGAGAACCGGCCTTGGGGATGTCTTGGGTGACGTGACCCCGTCGCCGCGCAAGTACGGTGTATACGGCCGAGATACAATCAGCTGGTGCTTGCACCTCAACGTAGTAGATCGGTTCCATAAGTCGGGGTGTCGCCTAGCGAAAAGGTATCAGCAACGCGTGGGACTCGACACTAGGCTGTTCACCATGAGGAATGAGGAATAGCAAACTCTCCGCGACGTTGGTACGATTTGTCCGCCTCCACGGTAAATTGGTTCTTGCGCCAGACTCGCATCGAGTATGCGGAACTTGACATTTCGGATCGCTGATAGGGAACAGTAAGTTTATTAGATGTAACCCCAGTGCATATACTCACGCTCGTCGCAAAGAGGACCTTCGCGAGAACCCCATTGGAACCCCTGCTTGATATGGTCTTTCACGGTCATCACAAGCTTCTTGTCAACCTGACATTTGAGTGTTAACAGCGCTCTACAGAACGACCAAAAGATTTACCTGTGACGGAAGTGTATCGTCGATTAGGATATTGGGACCTTTGTCATCGGGCCCGAACGCCCAAATCGACCGTGAGGCTAGGAGGTCCCATTCGTACTTTTCTTGGAAGAACTTCCCCCTATCCTTGGGTGACATTTTCATAGACACTTTTCCCGACTCGATGTCTTCAGCTATTCCACGTTCCAGAGGCTCCGCAATCATGGTGATTTTGTTCCTGTGAAGCATGTCAGCGTGAAGAACGATTGCAAGGCGAGGAATCCTTGACACACTTTTTGTTAGGAGTCTCTGCGTAGCACTTCAGAGCACTCGTCTCAACCACCGTCTCGCAGAATCTAGTCGCAGGATCCGATACTTTGATTTCGATTTCGCTGAATAGTTTCCGCAGATCGTGCATGACGCAGTCCAAGTAAAGCTCGCCGGTACCTAGAACAACATGTTCTCCACTCTCTTCCACTTTCGTCGAGATGAGAGGGTAGGATTTGTTGATACTCCGAAGGCCAGACAGCATCTTCGGTAGCTCCGACGGTGCGATCGGCTCAACGGCGACTTTAAGCACCGACTGGGTCATATGCTGTAACGGTTGGAAGATGTGCGGTTCTGCTATGTCCAGAGAACATATGGTAGCAGTTTTGGAGATAGACGCAGAAACACCCCCGATGAGAACGAGGTTGCCAGCGGGGACTTCCTGCGCAGGAATCACGTATCTGCAAACAGAAGTTAATAAAGATCAAGTGCGGGTCACTGCAGTGGATAGGATACCTTGACTCGCTTATCCATACGTTCTCAACCACCGCAGTTACCATGTCCTCCTCGTCTTCTGGAGAGTAGCCTTCGCCCAAAACCTTGATTTCCATTCCCGGCTTTATGGTCCCACTGTAGATTCGCCCAAAAGCCCTGAAATCCTGGGCATCGGCAGTGTGGTAGAGCTTGGTCACCTGGACCATCAATGGGCCATCCGGATCGCAAGAGAACATGCTTTGCGTGACTTCAGATTCCATTGGACCAGTGTATGTATGCGTCACCTTGATGGAGGAAATCCAGTGATAAGTTAGAGCTGTCGAAAGAAATATTGCAGTGCCCAACCTTTTCCTTAGAGGCGTCAGCTGCGGCTGGAATCCACTCTGCCAACATGTCAACCAATCCCGTAGACGGGCCAAAAAACTGATCCAGCACAGCCTTCAGAAGAGGTCGCACATCCATTTTGTACATGACGGGTTTCAAGCTGATCCCAAGTTCGTCCAGCGTTTGCTTGAGCGATTCGGAGTCTTGGCTCAGCACCTAGGGACAGATCACCTGTTTCAGGTACTCGTGCTCGGAAGACACCTAAAGACGTACCTGACTGTATAGTTTGTAGAGTGGTTCTAAAATGAAGTGAACAAATGTCCGCTTATCCTCCGGGTCACCTTGCTTTCTAATGAACTTTCTTGAGCGAGGATCAAAGTAAATGTCACCCCACAGTCGTTGGCCAAAGCCGTGAACATCCAAAGATTCTGTGACAACGATTAGGAAATGTCTAGAATCAAAGGATCGTACAACCTACCATGTGTTTCTGCGTACAACCGGGCGAAACTATCCAGCGTAAAGCAGTAACCCATTTGCGAACTTGCGAACGCAACGTTTCCTCGTTCAGGACTCAACCGCAACTCAGGATTGGGATCGATCGAACTGAAATTCGAGGGCTGAGATCAAGTACGCCTCTACTCCAAGGACGGACTTACCTGAGAAACGTGTTGACCTCTTCTATAGTCGCTTTGATCTTATAGTAGGCGTCAGCTGGGGGTATGCGTAGTTCCAAGATTAGACGGTCAATCTTGTTAACAACCAACGTGATGGCAACACCCTGAAGCACGGCATGCCTCAAGACTGCTTCTGTTGTCGACATGAGCTGCCAGAGACGTCAACCACATCTCGAGTCAAACAGTGATTCCGTACTTACACCCTCAACAACGTCAACAACAAGAATGATCCCATCTACTAAACGAACTGCTGCTGCGACTTCGTCCACAAAGTTAACGTGACCTGGGGTATCGACAAAATGAAACAATAGCGATTTGTGCGCGGAGGTCGAGAGAATGAGCGAAAGAGGGGAAGACTTGATGGAGATTTCGCGACTTGTAGAGAGTGGGTGCGTATCTGTATACCGAAGCTGAAATAGGCTCGAAATCAGGCATAAGGTTGGTACAGTCAAGTGAGCTATGGACATACGGGTCGATCGGAGTCCCACACCAATTTATGTGTCTCAAAAACAAGCATGTCCATCAAGGAAGTCTTTCCGTGATGCAGATGTCCCACTACGGCCACATTTCGAACCATTGAAGGATACTGGAGGGTATCAAGGAGGAAGCTAGAGGATTGTTTTGGTCCCGCGCCCCGCTCGTTTGGCCGACATGCTTACCCTTTATCAAACCGCGTTTCGGGAAGGTCCTTCTCTTCTAACACCCATTTGCGTACTTTGACGGGTGCGATAATCGGTTCTGTAAGGGGTTGAGCGTCTTCCTCTTGTACCATGGTTTCAACATCTTCGCCGTATACCTGAGATGCTGACGGATAGTACTGCTTGTTTTCGTGCAACACCACGGCGGTGGATTGAGGAAGATCTAAGACGGGGTTGAGCACAGGTAAAAAAGCTACAGGGTTGTGAACGTACCGTCAACATCCACCATCGGCGCGTCGCCTGGTCCGTCGTTCTCATCATAGCCCTCCAGTGGAGCAGGCTGGGAGGATTGCTGTATGCCCGAAGTCTGAAAGGTCCCCTCGTCCTGCTCGTCGTCGTCGGAATCGAGGTCTGCACCTATGTAGTTTCCAAACTGATATTTGGATGAGCTACCGCTGAGCCAGTTTGCAGACCACTTACCTCGTCATAATCTTCTAACCTACGTTTATTTGAAATAACGACTAAGTAACATGTATGCGGTACCGCTTACTGACTCACGACATATTGACCGCGACGTTCGCTGAGGTGGATGCGATTTTGGTTGGCGCTCAGGCAGTATCAAAACGCCGTTATGTCCGAGCTCTAACAACGCGTTTGCAGGATGTG